>PVKU01013138.1:0-30835 GCA_004027475.1 Anoura caudifer | reverse complement strand
TGGTTTCATGGATATGTTAAATAGCTCTGGCCATGCTTTGAGCCAGGGGGATGGGAGTGACTTCCACCCAGGATGTAACTGGGAAGCAACTCCCCCTGGTTACAGAGCCTGTGTGAGAGCTTGGAGATGATTGGCTCCATGCCATGGGGCCATGCCTGCCCAGACTTACTATGGCATCCAAGAAAGGCCAGATGAATCCCAGGGATGCTGGCAGGTGTAACTGATTGTCCGAAGAGTCAGAAGTGGGGCTGCAGAGGAAGATTGGGGCAGGGATTTTAACCCAGGAAGCAGCCATGTGGGTTTTTTGGGGGGGAACCATGAGGCTTTGGCAAAAGTTGGGTCCATGCAGCTTTGGGGTGCTCCCTTTTGCCACATGGCTCAGGAAGCAGGAGAGACCTTGCTGGGAAGAAAAGGGGTCAGAGGACTCTTGCTGGTGGGCCATGAGAAGGTGCCACATGGTTTTGGATTAACTGGAGATCACAGCAGCAACACAGCTGGTGGTGCTGGAACCAAGCGGCTGCCTGATCACAGACTTGTATTTTTTTTCCTGAGATATGGTACCCCAGACTGGGCAGAGGGAGAAGGAAGAACTGTGTGTGTTTGTGGGTATTCTAAAGGGCTTTAGTATTTTAATGAAGACATTAAGTCATTACTCTAAATCTGTATAACTGAAAAAATAATTCCTTTCCTTTTCACCAATCTCTGGCATTGAGAGATGTCTTTATTTTTTTGGCGGTGGGCAAGGCAAACCTAGTACAGGGGCAAGGGACTCCTAGAGCACAAGGGGGCATCCATTTTGTAATAGTATATTGTTCACCACCCCCACCCCATGTATGTTGTATAACATTATTACTTTTAAAAGAAAATCGCATCGTATTGAATTCTCTAGAGCAGAGGCATATGCTGATTTTACGTTTATATGGTTGACTGGAAGTTGCTGTTTTGGTGCCATGTATGTTTTGAATTTGCCATCTCCACTCTAGTATTTAGAAATTCAGTCACATATATTTATGAATTGTTCTTGAAAAAAATAATTTTCTCACAATTTTTCTAGAGACCAATATATAAAATATTTCAGATAATGGAACTTAAATGATTTGTTTGTAACTCTCAATGTAGTTTTTCAGTGGCATACTATTCCTGCAGTTTCCCCAAATGGCATGTTTGTAATATTGTTTGAAAATCTGGAGAAAATGGAAGACCATGTCAGTTTTCCCTGCCAATTCCACTGGAAAAAATAACCTAAATGAGAAAGATAAAGGGAAAGGAATTCCAACAGATAAATATTCTCTGACATCAGCATGCACTAGGATTTATACAAAATAAGAATTGGTTCTAACAATTTCTTTTTTGGGGGATCCAATCTCTTTAATGTCCAGGTTCCCTCTTGTGTCCCCCACCCCTCACCAAACCTACAGAAAAACCCAAGCCTGGGAGTGTCCTCGGAAGGGGAGGTAGAGTGTGGGAGAACTCTGTTCATTAAAATGAATTTACCATAATAAATTATTTTTTTCTGTTTTTCCATGAAATAATTACTTTCTTTTTGGAAGTAACTGATTGTGAGCACCTTTCTCTGCAGACTAAGTGGGGTAAATCTAAATTGAGGTAAAGTGATTATCTTCTGATTATCTATTTATTCTCACTTCAAATGTCCAACTCCTGAAATAAAAAATCTACCTACATTTCCAAACCACTGTGGAAACATAAAATTACACATAAAATAATTTAAGCGCTGAGAAATTAAAGAGTTACATTTGCATGATACCCCTTAGTTTTCTCTACTGAGTGTAGAATAGTTTTCCTCTTAGTTCAGTGAAGTTAAGGGTATTTCCCTTTTATATTCAACTTCTGCAATCTAGAACTGTGAGTTTTAACTGTGCTTTTTTCCTAAGAACATTCTATTACAGAAGAAAAATTTTTTTGCAATAATACAATTTTTATTTCACTGGTTATTCTTTCAAATTAGAACTTTTTTGAGATATTTAAATGAGTTATGGAGTACTTACCTAGAAAAATGCTCATATAAAGACAGAATTTTGCATAGCAGGATTGGATAATTGCTATGGGTTCATGGCTGTTGTATATTTTCTATTCTCTCACTTTCCTAATGGGAGGGAGTTTTTATTGCAGTTATGCATATTGGATGTGTTAAGGGGGGACATAGCTTTTCAGGTCATATGTTCGTAGATCACTGGGCCTTGAGAAACCACAACTGACCTGATGGTGAGGACATCACCCAGCAGGTCTCAACTTCCAGCTGGACGTAGTAGCAAGGTGAGTTCTCAAGGTTGATAATTTATGGGGGAAAGCTGAAAGTATTCAGTAGTGGTATCCACCTGTATTGGAATGAGGGCAGGTATGGATATTGGATAGCCAAAGCTAGACTGTGGTAGGCCGCTGTTTGCTTACCCATTTCCACTCATCACCTTTATGTTACATTGTATTCCTATTTGTTAGATATTCTTGTTTTCCTCACTGTGATGCCTCTTACAATGGGAAGTTATATATCACAACATGTTTAAAGTTAAGAGTGGCAATGTGATGTCTTTAACCAATGAAATGAGGGCAGAATTGATGTATGTCATTTCCAGACAGATGCTTTTGCAGCTGGCATGAGGATTGCCTCCTCAATTCTTTGCCACAAGATTGTCACACTTCAGATGATGGTGCTCCATTGGCCTCAGTTCTGGAAGGAAAATGACATGAAGCAGAGCTGAAGCTGGCCCTGAATGGATATGTGACCATTGTTGAAAGCTGCTGGGATTTTGGGTTATTTGTTGCTGTAGCAAATTGTTTGTTATGACTAATACATCCTTCTTTCTTGATCTCAAAATTACTATATTTACAACTTTCCCAATATGATCTGTGCTCTGGGAGGCTGATCATTAATGATTGCATCCAACAGGCTTTCTTTCCTTCTAGCTTCTGGCTGGGTTCAACTGATGAAATGTATCAGTAGGATATTAGAGAGGAGAGAAGAGAAAGCTCAGGGTTTTACCCTCTGGCTTTTTCTTTTCTAGGATGTAGACTGAAGATGTCTGTGTTCCTTTACTGAAGACCTCAGTGATTTGGTTGTCATTCCCTCCTTTTGCTCTTTAGACTCAGAAGTAATGACCTGCAATTGTTACATGCCTGGTCAAATCTTATCTTTTCCCTATAATTTCATCTCTTCATATGCTCTCCTTAGTTATTCCCAAAACCCAAGTGGTACAATGAACATTGTTGTAAGGTAAGTGAGTATGAGCAGGTCAAGTCACCTTCAATCTCAGGAAAAACATTTAGAACATAGTTACTTTCAATGTAAAGGGCAGGGGATCAATAGCATAGTCTTTGTGTATTAAGGTCAAAATAATATATTTGCTCAGGATATTTCCTAGAGCAATAAAAAATATTTGAAAACAAACATTTGCCCTAAATTTTTGTTTATTCTCATGGTGTTATGAGTGAAAATGGATCATTATCCCAAATTCTTAGGAAAGGAAAGTGCTAATTTGGGACCTTAATGACACACAACAAGGCCACCTAGAATGTCAACATGTGAGCAGTGTTTATAGCTGTGATAAGCAGAATTTCTGAAATGCCACTGGAACAGGGTGCAGCCAAGAGAGGGGGCCCAAATAGGGATTTGGAATGGGGTCCAGAACTCAAGGTGTCCAGGAAATATTAGAACAATATATAGGATGTCCTCCTCCCTCCCCCCCACAGGTATGAGTTGGGGGAAAGGACACATGGAGCAGGAACACACAGAGAGCTATTTTCTACAGCAATAGCTTTGCAGCTAAATTCTGGCATGGTCATTTAACATATCTATAACCTTTAATTGGTTGCATAGATATGTTAAATACCTCTGGCCATTGTGGGGGCGCTCCACCCACAGAGCCCCATCCCTCCTTCACGAATGAAAATAAAACTACCAAGACATGATCTGCTTGGGGAGGAGAGGTGGTCAATCTCCTTCTCAAAGGAGAAGGACCCAGAGCCCCTTCCTCAATGGGCTTTTATTGGGTTCAAATACACAGGAATACAGGTATGTCAGGTGGCAAGGATCAAACAATGGATAACAATTCAAAGAAAACTGAGGGCTTAACCTGAGTCGGTGTCTGTCAGGAAAGGGGGTTGCAAAAACTTTGGGAGACATGCTCATTTCCTCCTCAGACCCGATCATTTAAATGAGATCACTCTTAGCAAAGCAGGTTTCACAGGACTTTAGGAATTCTTTCTTATGCCCAATCACCTGGGAACCGCTCTGGCTGGCACAGGGTTTCACCGCCCACTGTCATAGCTTCAGGTTTAAGCCAATTACAGCCAGGAAGCAAGAGATCAGGAAGACATCTCCCAGATGGAAATGGGGACTTGGGCTATGTTAGAATAGCTGGGGGGGTGAGGGTCCATCACCCCCTCTTTGCTATAGCCCCCCAAGTCCTTCCTTGGGGCCTCCGTATGATTGTGCCAGTCTTAGGTCATTCCCCCCTTGGGGAATCTTACCCATCATTGACTAACCGACCAAGCACTGGGGCCAGAGATGGATGAAGCAGAAGCGGCGCTCCTGCCAGGGAGATAAGCTTTGTCTCCTTAGTGGCTCAGGTCCTCTTGACAGAACAGACACAGATGAAATGGGTCCCTGGGCTCTTATGCAGCCTAGCCATGGGGTGGGGGTTACAACTCCTGAAACCAGGTTGAATGGTTCCCAAAAGGCCATGCTTTGAGCCAGGGGGATGGAAGTGACTTCCACCCAAGATGTAACTGGGGGGCAGCCTCCCCTGGTTACAGCACCTGCATGAGAACTTGGATAAAATTGGCTCCATGACATGGGAACACAACTGCCCAGACTTATGATGGCAGCCCAGTAAACCTGGAAGAATACTGGAATGCTGGAAGGTGTAACTGATTGTAGGAGGAGTCGGAAATGGGGGTGGAGAGGAAGGTTGGCGCAGGGATTTAAACCCAGACTCGGCAGCCATGTGAGAGAGAACCATGTGGTTTTGGTAAAGTGGGGATCCCCGCACCTTTGGTGGGGAAAGAACCATAAGGCTTTGGCAAGAATGAGGACCACGTGGCTTTGGGGTGCTCCATTTTGCCACATGGCTTAGAAAGCAGGAGAGACTTTGCCTGGAAGAAAAGGGGTGAAAGGGCTCTTGATGGTGAGCCATGAGAAGGTGCCACATGGCTTTGGATTAACTGGACATCCTGGAGGTGACACAGCTGTTGGTGCCGGGAGCCTAAATCACAGACTTCTGCTTCTTTTCCTAAGATATGGTACCCCAGGGAAGAGGGAGAAGGAAGGACTGCATGCATCTGTGGGTATCCTAAAAGACTTTAATATTTTAATGAAGACATTGAGTCACTACTTTAAGTCTGTATAGCTTAAATAAATATTTCCTTTTCACAAATCTCTGGCATTGAGAGATGTCTTTCCTCTGGCAGCAGGCATAGTGAACCTACTGGGGGTCCTTTTGGTAATAGTATATCGTACATCCGCCTTGGGTCTGTTCTGCAACACCACCACCCTCTCCAAGATGTCCCACCCTTTTCTGCAGAACCTGTGAATGTGATGAGATATTTCTCCTTTAATTTATCTCACATTAATGGTACAGTTGACTTCAATATAAGGAAATTAACCAAATTATCTTTGTGTACTCCATGTGTGCTTAAAAGCAGACAGTTTTCTCTGGCTAGTGGCAGAAGAAGTCAGAGAGATTTGAAGCTTGAGGAGGATTTCAAACACATTTGCTGGCTTCAGTGACCTGGAGAAAGTTCATCATTTACAGTAGACTGATCTGGTGACAAGCAAATCTACACACAGAAAGTGAGGGCAAATGCAGGAACTTAGAGGTTAACTTTTTGGCTAGAAGCAGCCAGAAGAAATAATGGGCTGCTTTTGGACTATGAAATCTCTGCCCTGAAATATGTGACTAGAATGTATTTGTACTGCCTGTGGCTCTTAGTCTCTCTCTTGGAGATATGCTGGAGGTGTCATGCTGTGTAGCAGCAGAGCTGTGTTGTTACCTTCTGTAGGGTCTGTCAGTCTCTCAGGCTTTGTACTTTTCATATAAAATGATGGCACCAGTTTTTGTCAGAGGAAGGCCCACTACTGGCTGCATGGTGGAGCCTGTTCCACTCCCCCAAATTAAAAGTCCTGGGACAAACCTGGATTAACATTTTAACAAACTACCTCAGATGAGGATTATGTATGAGTTTTGAAAGCAACTGGCCTCAAAAGAGGTCCTTAAGAAAGTATTCTTAAGGGTATATCTGTATTAGTATAGTCTGTAGCCCCCTACTTTTGTTACAAACTGTAACTGAATGAACCATCTTCTTAGAAAATGTAGCTTATCCGGAATCTCCTAACAGATCAGAGATGTGTCTCTTGTTGAGCTCTGGTGTCAACTAAGCTTTGATCTACTTCACTCAGTTGATTAGGGAAAGTTCTTTTATTAATGTAAAGATGAATTAGTCATCTTGGCATAGAGACAGACAAACTTTGCTCCATATAGGAAGAGTCTAAATCCTTACTTCAGCCAATTGTCTCATGCTTTGTCACAACAGAATTAGGGATCACCATCAGTATTAGCCAAATTATTTAGAAGAGCATGTTCTACAGAGGCAGGTACATATATTAGAACCTGGAATTTAGCATTTCTAACTTTTTTTTGGCTCAGTAAAGGCTTCATTTACTCATACATGTGGTTTATTTTGGCAATCCATTCTGTGTCAAATGTATAATTCAGTTGCTTGTTTTGAATCATTGATTCAAATTCTTGTGTGGTGATTGCTTGATGTTACTGTAATGGGGTTCAGAGGATATTCCTCACTAACCTCTGGTGTTTTGAGGGCTAGGGAAAGCAGAAGCCTGTCATTAAGAGTATTTTGCATTACTATGACAACTGGACTAACTTAGTAGTTATGTTAAAGAACTGTGCTTAGCCTGGAGCAAGGCAGATGGGTGTGACTTTGATTTATGATGTAGCTCTTTGTGGAAGGAGTCAGAAATAAGGAGCTTACAGTGCCCATTGAAAGGTCAGAAGCTCAGAGTCAGAATTTAAACATAAAGCGCAGGCAGCCATTGGGGAGTTGACCATGCAGTTTGAAAGAGAGCAGTGAGAAGGGAGAAGTTAGCAAGCAACTATGTATATTACAGTGAGGAAGGAGGCTAAGTAACCTGGACTAATAAAAAAGAAGATGACATTGCTGTGATGATGCCTGCTTTAGGTGACTCAGGAGCTGCAAAGGACTTCCTTGCAAGATCCTGACCTGCTGCACCTGGATTTTACCTGGACTTTCAACACCTGTGCCTTTCCTGAGATTCACCAGGATAAAGAGTAAAACAGCACATGCTTTTCTGGACTATTACATAGAGGCCGATGACAATGTTCTCCAGATCCTGCACAGATAAGGACATGGGGAACTTTTGGGGAAGCATTTGGCTTGTAGTGTGGTGGGGAGCATGGGACGACGTGCTGGGTCTTATGGGAAAGGAGGGCTCCAGGCTGAGGTGCTCTAAGCTCTCCCAAGGCTGGAATGTTGTAAATAAAGACCTGTTTCTACCAGCATTAATTGTTGGGTCATACACCAAAGCCCCAAGTGAATGGGCCCAGAGTGCTCAATAACAGTTTAATTGAAAAATTGCTCATATATACATGGAGTCCTTGGATGGTATGGACCATGCACTTGAGAAATTAAAAAATTATAATAAAAATAAATAGAAGTACAACTATATCAATAAGATTTGAAACAAAGTTATTTAAATACACAGTAAAAGATCATTCGATCTGTTTCCTGTGAGATAAAAACTTTGCCAGGTGGCAGTCATGCATTAAGGACAATTACAAAACAGAAATGAACCATGACACGTTGGTTTGATTTACCTAAATTGGTTTGAAGTAATAAATTATTTTCTTTTCTTTTGAAAAAATAATGAAAGCCACATCACCTATTGACGTGATGGTTTGGCTAATCTCTCCTGACTTTCTTGACTATTACTGGGAAGAAATGCTTTTTCTCTTGAAATACTCTCTTGCATTTTGCCCTGACAGCTTGCAAACATCAGTGAAAAAAAAAAAAGGACTTTACAAAGAAGCTCCCTTCAAAGACAATTGAAGGAGGTATGGTCATTTTGTGGGGCTTTCCTTGGGGCTGTCCTTGGGTCTATTGCTGAACCAGCCATCACCTCACCACTCCACTGTGGATGGCAGCAGCCTTGTCTGGTTTACATGGAAATTGGGCCATTTCTTTCAGCCAGGTTTTACTAGTAGAAGGGAAAGTGATTTGAGGCTAAAGGAAAATGGACAGAGACTGGAAACCATTGGGGGACTTCTAATAAGACTTGGAAGCTTTTCTATTGACCAAATCTTTTTTCAAAATGATGTGGCTCAAAGGTTACCATGTCACATGTAGGAATTGGATATAGGGAAATTGGTTCCTAGTAATATATGGGATTGAGGAGGAGAGTAAATAATGAGTAATTGGGAAAGGATGAACCCTCCAATCAATAACTGCACTTGGAGCAACTGCATCCACAGTAGAGAAAAAAGTTAGAGTCCTCCTTTCACCAAATACAAAAGTAAATTCTAGAGAAAATAATTTCTAGAATGGAAAACCCCAAACTTTAACAGGTGCTAAAAGAACCTATAGAAGGGTATTTTCATAACTGTGGGGTCATGAAGAGTTCATTAAGCAAGACACAAAACCCAAAAGCCATTGAGGAAATGATCGATAGGTCTGAGCAACGAAAACAAAATAAAACTAAAACCACTTCTGATTAACAAAAGACACAATAGACAAAGCTAAAACACAAGTCAAAGATCAGGAAAAAAATATTTGCTATACCTATAACAGAAAGAATGTTATAGTCATGATATTTAAAGGGTTCACATCAATCAATGAGAAAAGGCAACTAACAGAAGGAGGGGCAAAATCAAGTCCCAGAAAAAAAACTTACAACCAATAAATACCGAAAGGATGATCAATGATCAATCTCCTTAATTAGGGGAATGTGAGTGAAATCATATTCCATATTTCACTGGTTTGATTGGCGAAAGTTAAAACTAATCATATCTGGAGTTGGTGACACAGGGAAACATGTGCTCATATCCTGTGGTGCATATTAGGGCAGCTGTTCTAATAACATTTTGATAATGAACATACAATTTGACAGGATCAAGAAAAATTAAAAATGCATGTATTTGACTCAACATTCCATTTGTAGAATACGGCTTACATGAATACTTTCATATGAACACAATATAAATAAAAATAAATTGACCTTGCATTAGTACACAGAGAAAATTAGATACCAAACACTTTTTGTTACATAAATATATATTATTAAATATTATGGGGCATTGCAAAACATGTTATATAGATGCAGACATAGGCAATTCTCTAATATATACTTAATAAAATTCTTATTTATCTCAAAAGCAACAAGAAAAACGTACATACACAAAGGATCTGGTAGATAGCAGACACTTAATAACTATTTATTGAGAGAAATATATAGAAATTCATAGAAAAAATTCTTGGAAGATATGCAGCAGAGTTCACAGCAGTTACGCATAGGGAAGTGAAGGGTGAGATGCATCATACTGAGAGCTATACTCTATTGTTTGCATTTTTATGTTGTTTTAGCTTTAAAGAAGCCATGCCTCTCCAAAAGGAAGTGATTATACTGACATCTACATATAAAGATGATTGTTTAGATGTGGCAATATTAAGTTGTCTTGTTGATGGCTTTTTAGTAGGATGGTACCAACAATTTCTGAGCAAATATTATTTCCCATGCTGTGAGCTGGAAAATAAGCCTCAAAGATAAAAAGTTCGGGGTTAAGAATGCTCTTTCCTGCTGAATTTCAGAAAGGATATTGTCTTCACATCTTCACCTCATCAAAATCCTGCAGTTTGGCTTTTGTTCCCAGTATTCTGTGTAAATGTTTTGCTTAGGTTACCAATAAGTTCCTGGCTACTGAGTTCAATGGGCACTTTTTAGTTATTTTTTAAAAATTACATTATATTGCTCATGCTATTACAGTTGCCCCATTTCTCCCCCATCATTCCCCTCCACCATGCACACCCCCTCCCACCCACATTCCCCCCCTTTAGTTCATGTCCATGTCTCATAAGTTCTTTAGCTTCTACTTTTCCCACACTATTCTTGCCCTCCCCTGTCTATTTTCTACCCACCATCTATGCTACTTATTCTCTGTACCTTTTCCCCCTCTCTTCTCCTCCCACTCCCCTGTTGCCAACCCTCCATGTCATCTCCATTTCTGTGTTTCTGTTCCTGTTCTAGTGGTTTGCTTATTTGCTTTTGTTTTAGGTGTGGTTGTTAATATCTGTGAGTTTGCTGCCTTTTTATTGTTCATATTTTTTATCTTCTTTTTCTTAGATAAGTCCCTTTAGCATTTCATATAATAGGGGCTTGGTGATAATGAACTCCTTGAACTTGACCTTATCTGAGAAGTGCTTTATCTGCCCTTCCATTCTAAATGAAAGCTTCCCTGCATAGAGCAATCTTGGATGTAGTTCCTTGACTTTCATAACTTGGAATACTTCTCTCCAGCCCCTCCTTGCCTGTAAAGGTCTCTTTTGAGAAATCAGCTGACAATCTGATGGGAAGTCATTTGTAGGTGACTGTGCCCTTATCTCTTGCTGCTTCTAGAATTCTCTCCTTCATTTTAATCTTGGGAAATGTAATTATGATGTGCCTTTGTGTGCTCCTCCTTGGGTCCAACTTCTTTGGGACTCCCTGAACTTCCTGGACTTCCTGGAAGTCTATTTCCATTGCCAGCTTGGGGAAGTTCTCTTTTATTATTTGTTCAAATAAGTTTTCCACTTGTTGCTCTTCCTCTTCCCCTTCTGATACCCCTATAATTCGGATGTTGGAATGTTTAAAGATGTCCTGGAGATTCCTAAGCCTCTCCTCATTTTTTTTGAATTCTTGTTTCTTCATTCTTTTCTGTTTGGTTGTTTGTTTCTTCCTTCTGGTCCACTCCATTGATTTGAGTCCCAGTTTTCCTCCCATCACTATTGGTTCCCTGTGCGTTTTTCTTCATTTCACTTATTGTAGCCTCCATTTGTTCTTCTAATTTGCAAACAAAATCAACCAGTTCTGTGAGCATCCTGATCACCAGAGCTTTGAACTGTGCATCTGAGAGGTTGGCTACTAGTGCTTTGAACTGTGCATCTGATAGATTGGCTACCTCTTGGCTGCTTAGATGAATTAGCTCTGGGGCCACGATCTGTTCTCGCATTTGAGCTATCCTTGGTCTTTTTTTTTTTTGGTCTGGTCGTGGCTGTTATGTAGTGAGGGGTGGAGCCTTAGGTGTTCACCAGGGCAGGGTAACCCAGTCGCTGGGTTGTGAGGGCGGGGTCAATGGCACTTGCTCCCCTCTCTCTCCAATTCCAGTCCCTTCCGCCACTTTCCCCAAGCAAATTGGGACCTTCTGGCGCTGATTTCCGTGTGGGTGGGCTCGTGCACATTCTAGGACCCCATGTGTCTCTCCAACGAAGTCTCCCATGAGGCTGGGATTCTCTCCTGGCAGTCCAACCCCTACAAGTGTTCTCAATTGGTGCTTTTTAGGCTTTATTTTCCGGCGCTGGGGTGCTGTGCTGAGCAGTCTGTCTCACTGCCTGTTTTCACCTGGTTTACCTGTGTGCAAATGTGTGACCATGGTCAGCCACTTTGTGTGCCTTGCTTGGTCTGCTCGTTGCCTCCCTGGGCTTGGTAACTGCTGCCTGTGGGCCCAGAACCACCACCAGCTACTGCTTCTTCCCACTGCGAACCCTCTCTGCTGGCCACCAACTCCACCCCTCTTACTGATCTGGGTGAATTGTTGTTGGACTTCCGTACAGTTCAGTCCTCTATCTGTTCTGCTTGTTGTTGGTTCTATATTTTTGTTGTCCTTAATCTTGGTTGTGAGAGGAGGTGCAGTTTGTCTACCTACACCTCCATCTTGGCCAGAAGTGGCACTTTTTAGTTCTTATATCATCAGACCTTTGGAGCAATATCATTGTCTGACATGGTCACCTTTTCAAAACATTCTCTTAAACTGCTATGAAATCACATACTTCTACCTTTAAAAAACATTCTCTGCTACTTTTTCTGTCTCTTTGCTCTTATTCTCTCTCTTCCTGATCCTTAGATATCATTTTTCTTTAGAATTTGTCTTCAGACTTCTTAATTCTATGTTCTGTATAGTCTTTCTATATAATCCCTTTTACTTTGGCAGCTTAAATAAAATCTACATGCCATATTTCTAGCCCAAACTGTTCTTTTGAGCCCCAAACTTATACCTCTAACCATAAGTGGCCATCTCCATATGGGTGTGTCATATGCATCCCAAGTTCAACATATTCAAAATTAAATTCATTTCCTTCAAATCCAGATCAGTATTACTTCCTATAGTCCCTGTCAGTATTATTGGCAACACCTTCTACCCATCAAGAAACCTGAAAGTTGTCCTCTACCCTTCTTTTTTATTTGAGTTCTATACCCAGTGGGAAATGAAGTCTTGCCAATTCTTCATCGCTAATGTCTCATGAACCCAGTCAATTCTGTGTTATCAAAACCATTGCCTTGGTTGGGGTCACATTTCTTGACTAATAAATAGAATACTACTATGTAATGACAAATGCCATGGAGAACAAAAGGGGGCAATAAAACAGAAAAAGTTTGGAGTAAGAAGAAGGATTCTACCTTAGCTAGGTCATGGATATTCCATTGACTTGGTGACACTTGAACACAGCTCATGGTAGGCAAAATTTTGGAATGGAGCACTCCAAGTAGGAGGGAGCAGCACAGAGGCCCTATGGCAGGAATAAACTGGCATGTTCTAGAGATGGAAAGAGGCAGAAGTGTTGAGTGTGGTGAAGGAAGGTGTAACTTTGCAATGCTTTTGGGTACATGTGTTAGAAACCCAAACTCAGATTGACCCACACCATAAGAACGTTTATGATCTACTACTTTAGGAAGTCTTGAAATGGGTGGGCTCTGCAGTCATGTGATTGAGAACCACATCATCAAGGATCCAGGACCTTTCCATCTTTCTTTCTGTGTTGATTTGATGTCTTTGGTGATTACTTTGTTATGACACAAGAAACAAGACAAATGCCACATCCAAAGGTCAAATTCAGGCATGACAAGATCCAGAAGTAAAGGAGGGAACTTCTCTTTTTGAGATATCTCTCCTGTGAAAAATCTTTCTCAAAGCCCTAGTAGACTTCCGCACAAGTCTCAGTTGCTAGAAGCTATGGTCTATATGTTTTTGTCCCCCCAGATTCATATGCTGAAATCCTAATGCCCAGTGTGATGCTCTTAGGAGGTGGGCCCTTTGGGATGTTCAGTCCTCATGGATCAGTAAGTGCTCTTATAACCCCAAAAAGATCTTTCACCCATTATGTCATGTGAGGATAAAATGGGAGTCTGTGTCCTTGAAGGCACTCCTCACCTGACCATGCTGACAACTATAGCTCAGACTTCTAACCACCAAAACTGTGAGAAATAAATACCTTCTGTTTATAAGTCACCTAACCTGTGGTATTTTATTACAGTAGTCCTAAAAGACTGTGGCACTATACCAGACTGTGTTCTTATTAACCTTAAAAAAAAAGGCCTTTCAAAGTGAGAGGCAACAAACATTTATTTGACATCACTAACAGCTATTTGGGATGCACTGATTGAGGCAGAAACCCAAGTAGTGTTCCCATTAGGACACAAAGGCGATGGGTATTTATAAGTGGAAGGGAACAATTTTATCAACAGAAGAAAGGCATTTCTATTGGTGCAAATAACATAACACAGTAATGTTAATTTTAAACAATGTTTTTAATTTTTAGTCCAGTAGTCATCAGCCCAGTTGTCATAATATTTGCTTTCTTGTTACCTTTGGGAAACAAGGTTGCTTAAGCCCAGTCTAGAGGTTATTTTTCCCTGTTTTATCATTGCAAAGGTTTGAAACATAAGGCATGCAAGGCAGTTCCTCTGGCAGCTCCAACTCCATTTGAAAGTGCCTCCATTTACCTTATTGTTTACATGCTCCTTGCTGAGCCAGCAGGAAAGAAAGTTGACGAACACCAGCACCTGTGTGAGCTAGATATTTGGCTGACACCACAATACTCAGGGTAGAAACTGAGGTGGTTAGAGTGGTAGATGAGACACAGTTTCCATGGGATCATAAGTATTTTGTAACTGCTGATGGAATTATTTGGAAACTTGAACAGATAGTTCAGCACTCTCACTGCTGTATGGAGGGTGGCTAGAATTGAGAATGGGCATAAAGACCCTTTAGATTAAGCATAGGAAGCTGGTGCAGTACTCTAGAGAGGAGAGGAAGATGGGGATTAATATGGAAGCAACAGATGTGGGGAGGAGTTCCACTTAGGATATTTTTGAGGTTGAGTATACAAGACTTGTTGATCTGGGGGAAATTGGGTGAGGAAAGGGAAGAACAAAAAAACCCCTCCAGATTTCTGGCCTGAGTAACTGGGTGGTGGGGATCACCTAGTTGTGGGGAACTGGCCAAGGGAAGGTTTTTAGGGGCATTGGAATAGCTCACTTTTTGATAGATTGGTTCAAAATGTCTACTAGATGTCAGCCAGGAGGTATCAGGAAGATGGTTCCAGATTTGTGTAGGAGTTCAAATGAGTGATCCCAATGGTGGTAGCATTTATAGACCTAGCTTTAGATGAGGTTGGTTGGAGAGAGAATGTGTAGATAGGGAAAGGATGAAAACCAAGAATCAAGCCCTGGGACACCAAAAATATTAGAGATTAGGAAGAGGAAGAGATTACATCCAAATAAACTTAAAAGAAGAGTCCAGGGAGAATGAGAAAAAAACAGTCTTTGAAAAAGGAGATAGTCACCTATGGCTTCAAATGATGCAGAAATAACTTCTACAAAAACAATAATAAGCCATTAGGTTGGGAATTTTGAGGTTACAGGTAACCTTAAAAAGCTTTTCAATGGAGAGATGGAAACAAAATTCTTATTGCAGAACACTGGGGAAAAGTGGGAGGTGAGAGGTTATACAATTTGTATTAGTTAGGGTTTGATCAAGAAAGTAGCACCACTATGCATGATGTAGAATAAAAGATTCATTGTAAGGAATGTGTTGCACTTTGGGAGAGAAGCTGGGAAGGGAAGCTCTAGAGTGTCTTGGAAGATTAGAGAAAAGTCATAACCACAGCCCACAGCTGGGAGCTGTTGAGGTCTGGATGGCTGTTGCCTCTGGGTCTAGCAGTCATGGCCCAGCAGTCAAGAAGAATGTTCCATTCATTGAAGTTTCCACCTCCTCTCCCCCTTTACTTTGTTGTTTTCTAATCATCCTTTAAAATTTCACTCAAGCATTGCTTACCCCAGATGCCTTTCTGGATCCTTCCTATGCACTACCATCTAGCTGTGTGACCATTTTTATGTGCTTTCTGGATGCCTTGTGCTTGCCTCCATCTCAGCAGCTAATCTTTGAGTGTACCCCAGCACAGTTCCATGCAATTAGTAGGTGCCCCTAAATGTTTGCATAATTGACTTGAACCCTGTTTCTTCTGAGATCATGAACTTCTTGAGGCAGGGACTGTGCTCACTCTAAATATATGCTGACTGAATACATGGATTGGATAGATAAATGGGTGAATAGAACCAGCAGTCTCCACCAGAGAGTTCAGAACTTTATGTTATGTATCTATAATCCACTAATCCTTTTACTTATGCTGAATCACCCCCTTGATATTCAAAATCTGCCCTTCTTCCCAGAAATTCTGGGACATGGTGAATATGTTTACATTTGGTTCCTATTACCCTTTGGATTATTACATATTTTGATCATTTGTGCTCTGTCATGTCATCATTTTTCCAAATTATTCTCACATAAAAGTCCCTCCCAACACTTTAATTGACCTCTGTGGGATAGTTGTAGTTTTATTTGTTAATGTGCAGTAAGTAATATGAAATTATTTGGCATTTGAGATGCATACGTTATACAAGTTTGAGATTTTGCATTGAGTAAATTGTGGAGAGACTTGTCAAAGGAGTAACTTGTAAATTAGTTA
The DNA here is from genome assembly GCA_004027475.1 of Anoura caudifer. NCBI lineage: Eukaryota > Metazoa > Chordata > Mammalia > Chiroptera > Phyllostomidae > Anoura > Anoura caudifer. The sequence continues at coordinate 14,794 of PVKU01013138.1, read as the reverse complement.
TTTTAGGTGTATAAATTTAACTAAAGCAAACTGCTTAATGCTTTTCTAACCCTGCAGGAAGCAGAGGTGCATCCTCAGGCTCCTAAAATAAGAACAACTTCTCTTCTCTAAGATTCCCTGAAGGTTGCTCTTTGCACCCACAGTTTCCTAATGTCATGAGAGAAACAAAGGCCTTTTCTGTAATCCTGGAGTGCCGTTTGCACCGGCAAAATCAAAGGGACATTTAAATAAAGTCTCCAAACATTTACTTACGTTCAAAATTACTTCTCCAAATTTGCACATGCTGCAACATTGCAGACCTTCAAGTGTATTTCTGTAACTGGCTCCAATATGCCTTACGTTGTAACTTTTCTTTTTTGTCATAGGGAGGGAATTGGGAAGGGATTAGTTCTCTTTTCCCCCCTTTCAGAGATCTGCCAAAATAATTTTGACTTTCCCAGATGAAGTATGTTTTAAAATTGTGGTTCTCCTGAGGTTAGTTTGGAAGAAGACACGAGCAATTCTGAGAAACCAGTGGTGGGGGTGGCCAAGATGCTCCACTGCCCTGGCTGCAGCTGCTGTTGTTTTGCATTGAGGTCAGCATGGGAATAACACCACTGTCTGCAAAGGCTGGAGAGACCTGTTCAAACACTTGTCCGTGCCTACAGGGAAAGCCTCCTGCCTCATTCAGCATTATCACTTTGTTTGCTGATTGTAATTTGATTCCACATTTTAGAGTTTGCTCTAGCGGGTTTGGCTCTCACTAACTTTGTTCTTCCCCAGGGTGAGCCATTTCTTCTGTTCAGGTGGCACCTGGGAAAGCTTGGATGCACACTTGGCTCGAGCTATTTTTGGATGTACTATTTCCAGGGAGTTGGAGATTGGCATACCATAACGCAACATCTTTCCATCCTGGAGTTTGAGATAGAAGGAAAAAGAGTGTGGCAAAGGGCTGGTAAGAATTATTCAGAGGTTGTGTAAGAACTGTAGAATTTCAGAGCTGCAAGGAGCTCTTAGACAGAGTTGCAGAGTGGAAGGAGCAGAAGTAACTGAATCAGACTGACCTGGATGGTCCAGGGCAGTTCAAACAGTGTGTGCCAACTGAAGACACCTGTCTTGTTAGCTTCTTCACAAATCTTGGAGAGGAGGGCAGGCATTAGTAAGTTACAATTTTGAAATGGAATTTTATTGATGTTCAGAAAAGAGGAATGAGGTAGAGCATCATGGGGCCACCTTCCCAATAATCACTGTTTTGCCAGCACCAGAGAATACAAATATTTAGCTTCCAAGTCTCAGTTTAGTTATTTGTAAAACGGTTTTGTGAGAAAATGAGATCATTTATTCCAAAGTGCCTAGATGTAGTAAGTGGTTTTAGTTAAGTGCATATATTATTATCATCATGTAATATCAACTTTTATTTGAAAGGTAAAGATACCAAAGCCCAGAAAGTAAGGTAATTTGCCCAAGAACACATAGTATTTAATTGGCAGAACTGAAAATAGACCTGTTTCTCCTGATCTTCTGAGGTATCACTTTTTCCATTCTATCACGCTGTAATTCAAATATTTTGGGTAAGTCTTCATGAAAGAATAAAAACAAATGTTTGTTAAAAGTTTGTCATGATTGTCTCTTCAACATAGAAAAAAATTAATGTGAAAATGAGAGATTTTGTACATGATCTTCTGCAGGCTGGAGGTGGTAGGCCTGCCTGCCTGCCCTGGTTCTGATGCCATCTGGGCACTGTCTTTGTGGAACTCTTTTATGAGGAATGCTCTGTGCAAGTCCCTTATGCTTGGTGTTAGAAATAAAGGATGAAAATCACTGTCCCTGCCCACAACTTAATTATTGTTTCCTGGGGAAGGCAGCTTAGGAAATAAATCATTTATATTTGATAAATTTTGTAACTGATGTTAGCAATGTGGAGTGCCAATTAACACAGGTGTGTATGTTTGGTGTTATCAGGAACCATTAGCCCTATACTGAATCTAGAAAGCTGAACAGGAGTTGGTAAAGGAAGGGCAGAGACTAGGGTTTGGGCTTGGGCAGAAGGAGACTGAAGAGTGTGGAGGTGGAGTTGAGAGAACAATGTGTGTACTAGGAAGAGCTGGGTATGGTGGCCTGTGGGGCCCCTGAGCAAATGGTGAGAGATTAGGAGAGAGAGCCCAGGAGAGAATAAGGCCTGAGCCATTGTGAGGAATATAGATTGAATCTTAAAAGAACATGGAGGTTTTTTATAAAATTATTTTTATATTTTATTGTTGTTAAAATACAGTTGTCTCCTTTTTCCCTCCACCACTCCCTGCTGCCCCATACTCACCACCTTCCACCCACTGATTCCACCCTCCTTGTCTTTGTCCATGTGTCCTCTGTATATGTTCCTTGATGACCACTCCCAATTTCCCCCCATTATCCCTCTCCTCCCTCCCCTTTGGTTACTGTTAATTTGTTCTTTATTTCAATGTCCCAAACAAGCAAGCAAAATATGATCAGAGAGCGTTTTAATTAGTGTTTATATATTTGTGATGGTCAGATTTAAAAAAAAAATCTGTATTGTTTTTTTCTATTACCATTTATTCCCACTTATACCTACCACTATCAATCACCACACTGTTGTCCCTGTCCATGGGTCCTTTTTCCTTTTTGCTCAATCCCTCCATCAACTAACTTCCCTCACCCCCTACCATTGGCTGTCATCCTGCTCTCCATCTATGTCTGTCCCCATTTTCCTTGTTCAGTTTGTTCATTAGGTTCCATATATGAGTGAAATCATATGGTACTTGTGTTTCTCTGACTGGCTTATTCCACTTAGCATAGTGTTCTCCAGGTCCATCCATGTATGGCAAAGGATAAAATTTTGTTCTTCATAACCAAGTAGTATTCCATTGTGTAAATATCCAATAGTTGTTTTATCTATTCATCTATTGATGGACATTTGGGCTGATTCCAATCTTGGCAATTGTAAATAACACTGCAATGAACATAGAGGTGCTCAGTGTTTAGGGTGTTTTCAGATATATGCCCAGAAGTGGTTTAACTGGGTCAAAAAGGCAGTTTGAAATTTTTTGAAGTATATCCACACTGTTTTCCATAGTGGCTGCACCAATGTGCATCCCCACCAACAGTGCTAAAAGGTTGCCCTTTCTCCACATCCTTGCCTGCACTTGTTTGTTGATTTATTGGTGATAGCCATTCTGACATATGTGAGATGGTATCTCTTTGTGGTTTTAATTTACATTTCTCTGAGGATTAGTGATGTAAAACATCTCCTCATATGTCTTTTAGCCAACTGTATGTCCTCTTTGGAGAAGTGTCTATTCAAATCCTTTGCCCAATTTTTAATTAGGTTGTTTGTTTTTTTTGGTATTGAGTTTTGTAAGTACTTTATACATTTTGGATATTAACCCCTTATCAGGTATATCAGCAAATATGTTCCCCATTCTGAGGGTTGTCTTTTAATTTTGTTAATGATTTCCTTTGCTGTAAAAAAACTTTTTAGTTTGATGTAGTTTTATTTATTTATTTGTTCTTTCGTTTCCCTTGCATGGGGATACATATCTGAAAAAAATTGCTACGAACAATGTTAAGATTTTGCTGCCTATGTTTTCTTCTAGGATTTTCATGGTTTTGGGTCTAACATTTAAGCCTTTGATTCATTTTAAATTTATTCTTGTGTGTGGTGTAAGAAGGTGGTCTAGATTCATCTTTGTGTATGCACCTGTCCAATTTTCCCCACACTATTTATTGAATAAACTACCTTTAGCCCATTGTGTGTGCTTACTTCCTCTGTCAAATATTAATTGATTGTAAAGGTGTGGGATTATTTCTGGGCTCTCAATTCTGTTAAATTGATTTCAGTGTCTGTTTTTATGCAAGTTCCGTGCTGTTTTGATTACTATGGTCTTAGACTATAGTTTGATATTAGATGCATGATTCCTCCAACTTTGTCCTTCTTTCTCAGGAATGCTATTGCTGTGTGAGATCTTTTATGGTTCAATACACATTTTTGAAATATTCTAGTTCTGTGAAATATGTCATTGGAATCCCGATAGGAATTTCATGAGCTGTAGATTTGTTTGGGTAGTATGACCATTTTAATGATGCTAATTTTTCCTAACCATGAACATGGTTGTGTTTCCACTTGTGTCTTATTCAATTTCTTCCTCGGTGGCTTATAGGAGACCGTTCTGTGTGGCGTGGACCCAGCTCCCACTCAGAGATGCACAGGACTCAAGCCCATGGATAGGTTCTCCCGTGGGGAATCAGACCTGTACTGTATGTAGACTGCTATGAGACTTGCTTTTGCTAAAACTACCTCACCCTGAATTGAGGCAGCAAACATTTACTGCAAAGTAACTTCCTAAAATCCATGCTAAACCTTCCAAGGACCAGTGTAACCAGTCCAACCACTTTTGCCTTTTCATTTGCAAATATTCTTCTTCTGTGATGTGATTAGTGGCATTGGCTCCTTTGTTGTCTGTGAAAGGTAACCACCTAAAGGGAACCTGTGCATAGTAAATGAGGACCTTCATGTGATGTGCCCAGAAAGACAATAAAAGCTCATTGAAGCAAGGGCCAAGGCTTGCTCCTCGAGAGAGAAGTCACCCACCCTTTTGCTCCACGGGATTTGGTAGTCCATGTGAATTTCTTTTGTTTTGGTTATAATGCCGTGGACCCCATGAGCCAGGGTCTGTGACAGTGGCTTATAATTTTCTGAATACATGTCTTTTTCATCCTTGGCTAGGTTTATTTCTAAGTATTTTATTCTTTTTGAAGCAATTGTGAATGGGATTGTTTTCTTAATTTTCCTTTCTGTTAGTTTGTTATTGGCATATAAATATGCAATTGATTTCTGGATATTAATATTGCATCCTGCTACTTTGCTGAATTTGTTTATCAGTTCTAGTAGTTTCTTGATGGAATCTGTGGGGTTCTCTATATATAGTATCACATCATCTGCAAATAAAGACAATTTTATTACTTCCTTTCCAATTTGGATGCCTTTTATTTATTCTTGTTTTCTGATTTCTGTGGCTAGGACTTTCAGTATTGTGTTGAATAAGAGAGGTGAAACTGGACATCCCTATCTTGTTCCTGATTTTAAAGAGACTACTAATTTTTGCCCATTGAGCATGATGCTGACAGTGGGTTTGTCATATATGGCCATACTATGTTTAGGTATGTTCCCTCTATTCCCATGTTGCTGAGAGTTTTTATCATAAATGAGTGCTGGATTTCACCAAATGCTTTTTCTGCACCTATTGATATGATAATTTTGTTTATGTGGTGAATCACATTTATTGATTTGCAAATGTTGTACCAACCTTGCATTCTTGAAATAAATCTCACTTAATGATGTTTTTTTGATGCATTGCTGTATACACTTGCTAATATTTTGTTGAGGATTTTAGAATCTGTTCATCAGGGATATTGACACTTAATTTTAGTGTCTTTATCTGGTTTTGGAATTGGGATAATGCTGGCCTTTGGGAGCCTTCTGTCCTCTGAAATTTTTGAAATAGTCTGAGGAGAGGTGTTAGTTCTCAGAATATTTGATAAAATTCATCTGTGAAGCCATCCAGTCCATGGCTTTTGTTTGTTGGGAGTTTTTTGATTGCTGCTTTAATTTCACTAGGTATAACCTATTTATACGTATGCTCTGGCTCTTCCTGGTTTAGTTTTGGAGAATTGTATGTTTCTAGGAATCTATCCATTTTTTACAGGTTGTCCAGTTTATTAGCATATAGTTTATAATATTTTTTCCACAAATTTAATTAATTAATTTATTTAGAATTTGGACCTTATATTTATTTTTTTAAGTATATTTGATTGATTGGGCTATAAGAGTAGTCCCATTCTTTTTTTCTCCCCTTTCCCTCCTCTGCCTAGTAACCCCATTTGCTCTAGCATTCCCCTCCTTAGTTCATGTCCATGGGTTATGCATATAAGTTCTTTCATTTCCCCAATTTCTACACTATTCTTAACCTCTCCCTGTCTATTTTCTGCCTACCATTTATGTTACTTATTCTCTGTACCTTTTCCCCTATTCTCTCTGCCCCCTTCCTGCTGCTAACCCTCCATGTGATCTTTATTTCTGTGATCCTTTTCCTGTTCCAGCCATTTGCTTAGTTTGTTTTTCTTTTAGTTTTTGTTTTTGGTTCATTTGTTGACAGTTTGTTGTTATTTACTGTTCATAGTTTTGATGTTCTTCTTTTTGTTAGGTAAGTCCCTTTAACATTTCATATAATAAGGGCTTAGTGATGATGAACTCCTTTAACTTGACTTTATCTGGGAAGCACTTCATCTGCTCTTCCATTCTAAATGATAGCTTTGCTGGATAGAGTAATCTTGGATGTAGGTCCTTGCCTATCATGACTTTGAATACTTGTTTCTTACAGACAAGCCTCTTCTTGCCTGTGAGGTTTCTTTTGAGAAATCAGCTGACAGTCTAATAGGGACTCCTTTGTAGGTAACTGTCTCCTTTTCTCTTACAGCTTTTAAGGTTCTCTCCTTCTCTTTAATATTGGGTAATTTAATTATGATGTGTCTTCATGTGTTCCTGTTTGGATCCAACTTATTTGGGACTCTTTGAGCTTCCTGGACATATATGTCTATTTTCTTCACCAGAAAGTTTTCTTTCATCATTTTTGCGAATAAGTTTTCAATTTCTTGCTCTTCCTCTTCTCCTTCTAGCACTGCTGTGAATTGGATGTTGGAATGTTTAAAGTTGTCTGTGAGGTTTCTAAACCTCTCCTCATTTTTTTGAATTCTTCTTTCTTCATTCTGTTCTGGTTGAATGTTTATTTCTTCCTTTTGTTCCAAATCATTGGTTTGAGTCCTAGTTTCCTTCCTTACCTACATTGATGGTTCCCTGCATATTTGCTTTATTTCATTTTGTATAGCCTTTACTTCTGTTATTTTGTGGCCATACTCAATCATTTCTGTGAGCATCCTGATTACCAGTGATTGAATGCTGCATCTGATAGGTTGGCTATCTCCTCATCACTCAGTTCTTTTCCTGGAGTTTTGATCAATTTTTTTTTTAAATTTGGCCCATATTTCTTCATCTTAGCACACCTATTACATTGTAAAGGGCAGAGCTGTAGGTATTTGTGAGGGTGGGGCAACCCATTCCTCCACATTGTGGCACAGTATTGAGGGTTGGGGACAGAGAGGGAACAATGTGGGTTGCTCAGATCTTGTCCCACTTGCAAAAGTCTGGCAGTTTCTCCTGCCACCACAACACACATAGGTTTTTACAGCCAGAGATTCTGAGGCCTTATCTTACTGGCACTGGAACCCTGGGTTGTACAGTCTGTCTCACTCCCCATTTGTTCCTCCTGGTTTATCCACGCACAAATGTGAGACTGATCAGTCCTCTAGCCACCACAGGCACTGCTTCACACCAAATCTGCAAACTGCTGCCTTGCCACATGTTTTCTCTGTCCCAGCTGCCTATCTCTGCCCCTCCTAGTCTAAATGAATGTTTCTTCTTTAACTCACTGGCTGTTGGAATTCTATACAGTGCAATTTTCTGACAGTTCTGGGTTTTTTTTTTCTTTTTAAATTGGTTGTTTTCTTTTTTTGGTTGTGTGAGAAGGTAAAGCATATCTACCTACACCACCACCTTGGCTAGAACTGCTTATTCATAATATTTTTTTACAGTCCCTTGTATTTCTTTGGTGTCAGTTGTTATTTCTCCCCCTTCATTTTTGATTTTATTTATCTGGGTCCTTTCTCTTTTTTTCTTGATAGGTCTTATTAAAGGTTTGTCAATCTTGTTTATATTTTCAAAGAACCAGCTCTAGGATTCATTGATCTTTTGTTTCATTTTTTTTTAAGACAGTATTTCATTTATTTCTGCTCTGATCTGAATTATTTTCTTCCTTCTACTCATTTTGGGCTTTGTTTGTGTTTCTTTAAAGTTCCTTTAAGTGTAAAGTTAGATTGTCTATTTGAGCTTGTTCTTGTTACTTGAGATAGCCTTAATGCTATGAATTTCCTTCCCTTTTAGGACTGCTTTCCCAGTATTCCATAGATTTTGGATTATTGTGTCCTCATTTTCATTTGTTTCAAGGTATCATCTGATTTCTTCCTTGATCTAGTTTTGACCCATTCATTGTTTAATAACATGTTATTTAGCTTCTATGTTTTTCCTTGTTTTTCAGTGTTCTTCTTGGGATTGATTTCTAGTTTCATAGCACTGTAGTCTGAAAAAATGCTTGATGTGATTTCAATCTTCTAAAATTTATTGAGACTTGTTTTGTGTTCTAAAATGTGGTTTATCCTAGAAACCATTCATGTGCATTTGAAAAGTATATATATTATGCTGCTTTTGGTGAAATGCTATGAAGATATCAATTAAATCCATTTAATCTAGTGAGTCACTTAAGGCTGCTGTCTCCTTGTCGATATTCTGCCTGCAAGGTCTATTCATTGAAGTCAGTGGGCTGTTAATATCCCTGACTACCACTGTACTTCTGTCAATCTCTCCCTTTATGTCCACCAAGATGTACTTTACATATTTAGGTGCTTCTATGTTTGGTGTGTAAATGTTTACTAGGGTTATATCCTCCTGTTGGATGTTCCCTTTATCATTATTAGTGTCCTTCTTTGTCTCTTACTATAGCCTTAGTTTTATTTTTTAAATTTTATTTATCTATTTATTTATTTTTGGAGAGAGGGTAGGGGAAGAAGAAAGAGGGAGAGAACATTAATGTGTGGTTACCTCTTGCGTGCCCCCTACCGGGGACCTGGCCCACAACTCAGGCCCTGACTGGGAATTGAACCAGTGACTCACTGGTTCACAGGCCTGTGGTCAATCCACTGAGCTACACCAGCCAGGGCTATAGCCTTAATTTTAAAGTATATTTTGTCAGGTAAAGTTACTGCTACACCAACTTTTTTTCTTTTCCTTTTTTTCATGAATTTTCCCATCCCCTACTTCTAGTCTGTGTGTATCTTTGGATCTGAGATGAGTGTGTTGGAGGCAGAATATATATAGGTCTTATTTTCTTATCCATTAAGCTACCCTGAGTCTTTTGGTTGGGTTGTTTAAGCCAATGGTATCAAACTCTTTCACCAGGGACTACATCAGCCTTGCCATTGCCTTCAAAGGGCTCAATGTAATTTTAGGACTGTGTAAATGTAACTACTCCTTAGCAGTTAAGCAAGAGCTCAGTACTGCCACTGGGTAGAAACATGGTGCTGGGCTGGATAAAATAAGGTGGAGGGCTGGATTCAGCCCATGGGCCTTGTGTTTGCCACCTGTGATTTAAGCCATTAAATCACATTAAGGTGATTATATTAGGTGATTTTACATTAAAGTAATTATTGATACATATATGGTGCCATTTTATTGTTAGACTATTTTCCTCTTATCTCCTCCTCCTCTTCCTTCCTCTTCTTCAAGTAAGCCCTTTTAACATTTGTTGCAGTACTGGTTTGGTGTTAAGAAACTCCTTTAGCTTTTTCTTGGCAGGGAAGCTCCTTATTTCTCCTTCAATTTTAAATGACAGGCTTGCTGGGTAAAGTGACCTTGGGTGTAGGTCCTTGCTTTTCATGACCTTGAATATTTCATGCCACTCTTCTGGCCTGAAATGTTTCTGTTGAGAAATCAGATGACAGTCTAATTGGTGTTCACTTGTAGGTAACTACTTGCTTTTCTCTTGTGACTTTTAGGATTCTCTCCTTGTCTTTAAGCCTCATTATTTTAATTATGATGTGTCCAGGTGTAGGCCTCTTTGGGTCCAACTTGTTTGGGACTCTGAGCTTAGGGAATTGTGTGTCCTTTTCTTTCATCAGTTTAGGGAAGTTTTCAGTTATTATATCTTTAGATAGGTTCTTGATCCCTTGCTTGCTCTCTCTTCCTTCTGGTATTCCCATGATATGGATGTTGTTTTGCTCCATGTTGTCCAAAATGGTTCTTAAGCTCTCCTCATTTTTAAAAATTGTTTTCTTTTTGCTGCTCTGTCTGGGTGTGTTTTTTCTCTACCCTGTCTTCCAAATCCCTTTTTTGATCCTCTGCTTCATCTAATCTACTATTTATTCCTTCCAATGTATTATTTATTTCAGATATTACAGTATTTATGACTGGTCCTTTTTTATGATTTCTATGTCTTTTTCATGCTGTTGAGTAACCTTATAATCATTATTCTAAACTCACTATCTGATAAATTCCTTTCCTCTTTTCATCTAGTTCTTCTTCTGGATAATTGTCTTGTGGTTTCTTTTGGAGTCTGTTTCTTTGTCTTTCCATTTTGACTGCTGCTTTGTGTTTTCTGCCTTAGTAGTTAAACTAATTCACTGATCAGTTATTAAACTAATCAAGCTGTAATTAGCAGCCTAGCTTAAGCTACACAGAGTGAGGCATAGTAATTCCTGTGGGTGGGGCTCTTGCTTCCCTTTAGGCTGACGCCACTTGGAGAGGAGTGCTTAGTCTGAGAAAGATGACTTCTGCATTAGGGGGAATGACTCAGCACAGGTATCCTGGTGGTTATCCCTTCAGTTCTCTCCTCAGAGGCACCAACCCCAGACTCTTCTCAATGTCTCTGGTCCACTCTGTCCTCCTTCTGCTGGAATGCAGGGTTAATGGCTATAAACAGAATTTTATGTGTTGGTCCTCCACCTGGTAGTCAGAAACTCTATTCCTTTTCTAAGCTGGTTGTTATCTGGGGTTCATTTTGGCTCTGGGAGCCCCACTTGGGGTTTAGATCCCACATTTTTCAGAGGAATCCTGCAGCAACTGAAATATCCTTCTGGAACTTCACCTGCCACCTGTGAGAAAGGGAAGAGTAGACTATGCTTAAAGTTAGCAGAATAAAGGAGATAAAAGAGCAAAAATGAACAAAATCAAGATTACTGAATAATAGAAAAAAATCAATAAAATTAACAGTTGGCTTTAAATCAAATTTAAATAAAATTAAGATTGTGATCAACAACAATCAAGTAGGCACCTTGGGACATCACACAGTTTTCCCAGCATCCTTCAACTGTTCAAAACACTCTGCAAAATCCTTTGTTGGAATTGCCATCAGCTACTCTGTTGTATTTTCCTGAATCTTATTATTAGGCTGAAATCTCTTTCCTTTCAAAGATGACTTTAGTTTGGGGAAAAGCCAGTAGTTTTTGGAATCACCAGTTAAGCTTCTAGTTCTTGCAATGTCAGTCACCAATCTTTGTTTATTGCAACTCATAGATGTTCAACATTCTCAGGTGTTCCGATTGTTGTAGGTCTTCCAGAATGTGGGTCACTTTTAAGAGATTTTTGACTATCTTTGAAGGGTTCATGCTACACTTTTATTTGCACTGCACTCATTGCATCATCTCCCAAAGCCTTCTGAATTGTCCAAATAGATTCCAGAGAGGAATTGAGCTTATCACAAAATTGGATGCATATTCATTGTTCTACTTACTCAGTTATATTGAATGCAAGAGCCACAGAGTACACATGCTCACTCAGCAGAATCTACTGCCCCAACTGACTAGTACAGTGAAGTTGTCATTGTTCATACATGCACATTCCAGTCCTACTGTCCTTGGCTGCCAGGTTACATCAGTGTCACATAAGCCATTCTTGTTATGTTAACAATTGCTAGACTTTTTTCAGACAGACCTCATATATCTATGCTAAATTCTTCTTTTTCCTAAAGAAGTCCCTCTAACTTTCTTTTAATACTGGTTTGGTGATGATAATTACCTTTAAATTTTTCTTCTTTGGGTTGATTTTATCTTTCTTTTAATTTAAATGGCAGCCTTGATGGGTAGAGTAGTTTTGGTTGTAGGTTCTTTCCTCTCATCAGTTTGAATATTTTGTGTCAATTCCTTCTGACCTGCAATCTTTTTGTTGACAAGTCAGCTAATAGTTTTATAGGAGTTCCCTTTAGGTAATTAACTGTCTTTCATTTGCTGCTTTTAAGATTCTTTGTTTTAACCTTTGCTATTTAAATTATATTTTGTCTTGTTATGGGCCTCATTGTTTCATTTTGCTTGGGACTCTATGCCTCCTTGACTTGTACTTCTATTTCTTTTGTGAGGTTAGGAAATTTTTCAGTCACTATTTATTCAAAAAGGTCTTCAGTCCCTTGTTCTTTCTCTTCCTTTTCTGGTACCCCTATGATGCAAATGTAGTTATACATGATGTTTTCCCAGAGGTCCCTTAAACTAACTTCAATTTTTGTTAAATTCTTCCTTCTTTTGATGTTTCCATCGTTTTTTTTTAACCTTGTCTTCAAAATCACTGCTTTGATCCTCTGCTTCATCTAATCTGCTATTGAGTTCTTCTAGTGTATTCATTTTTTACCTATTGTATTTTTTTTCTGACTGGTTCTTTCTTATGGTTTCCATGTCCTTTTTTAAAAAATAATTATCTTTTTGTTGAAATTCCAAGTTCTTTGAGCATCCTCATAAGCTGTTTTGAACTATGTACCTGATAGATTGCTTGATTCCATTTTGTTTACTTCTTTTGATGGAGTTTTTCCTGTTTTTTTATTTGGGATGTATGTCTTCGTCTCCTAATTTTGTCTGTCTCTCTGTGTTTGTTTTTACATATTAGGTGTACAGTCATCCCTTGCTATATCGTGGTTCACTTATTGTGTCTTCACTGTATCGAGGGTGTTTTAAAAGAATATATATATCTAATTCTGTATTGCAGAGCTTTCACTGTATCATGGGATTTTGCAGTATATGTATTTATATAATAGTTATGATTTTAATTATTTTTGCTAAAAATTTAAAACAATATAAAAATATAAAAAATGTTAATTCAAACATATTAAAATAATATTAAATCAAAATAACATACAGTGTGTATTTCACCAGTGGATGTATACTGTACTGTACAAAATTATGTAGGTTTAAGAGTGTAGAAAGTGTTTGGGACTTCTGGCCAAGACAGAGGCATAGGCAGACACACCATGCCTCCTTGCACAACCAAAATTAAGGACAATGAAAATTTAGAAACAAAAAAAAACAATGAGAACTCACAGGAAATTGAATTGTATGGAAGTCCAACAATCATTCACCTAGACGGGTAAGAGGGGTGGAGTCAGCAGCTGGTGGAGAGGGGTTGCAGCAGGAAGAAGTGGTGGCTGGAGGACCCAGGCATGCAGGCAGCAGTTGGAAGACCCTGGGTACGACCTGACAATGTGCAGACCCAGTGAGGTGCAACAAGGCAGCTGGCTGACCACAGTCAGTCACACATTTGCATGCAGATAAACCAGGTGAAAATGGGGAGCAAGACAGACATCACAACGCAGGGCCCCAATGCCAGGTAATAAAGCCTAAAAACACCAATTGAAAACATTTGTGGGGGTTGAGGTGCTGGGAGAGACTCCCAGCCTCACAGGAGAGTTCGTTGGAGAGACCCACAGGGTCCTAGAATGTATACAAGCCCACTCACTCGAGAACCAGTACCAGAAGGGCCCAATTTGCTTGTGGGAAGTAGTGGAAGGGACTGAAACTCGAGAGAGGGGAGCAAGCGCCATTATTCCCTCTCTGACCCCGCCCCCACATACAGTGTCCCAACCCAGCTACTGGGTCACCTTGACCTGGTGAACACCTAAGGCTCTGCCTCTCATACATAACATGTGCAAACAGACTAAAAAAAAAAAAAGAAAGAAAGAAAAGAAATGACACAAACAGAAGAACAGATCAAAGCCCCATAGCAAATACATCTAAGCGATGAAGAGGTAGCCAACCAATCAGATGCACAGTTAAAAGCACTGGTGATCAGGATGCTCAAGAATTGGTTGATTTTGGTTGCAAATTAGATGAAAAAATGGAGGCTACATTAAATGAAATGAAGGGAAAATCCACACGGAACCAACAGTGATGGGAAGAAAACTGGGACTCAAATCAATGGAGTGAACCAGAAGGAAGAAAGAAACAACCAAACAAAAAAGAATTAAGAAACGGGAATTCGGAGAGAGAAGATGGCGGCATGGTAAGAGGACGTACATCTCTTTGCCTCCCACACATAGGTCTTAAACTGGGACATTTTTCAAAGCAGCACAGCAAACAGACACCAGAAACACAGCATATTTGAAAACAGATTATCGAAAATTGCAGTGGACGTTGAAAAACCGGACGGTAAGGAGAGTACTCCAGCGGTGCAGAGACCAGGGTGGGGGCTGAGAAACCTGGCCAGGGCTGGCCGTAAGACGCAGGGGAAGGAGCTGGGACATCTGCTCCCTGGACAGCCAAGCAGGGACCCGCCACGCCAGCATAAACCTGGTCGCTTGAAATCTCACAGACGGGAGTTAAGACCTCATAGCCCCGGGAGAATTGAACGCGGGAGCTGGAGCGTGAGCCTTTGTCTGCGCCCGCGCAACATTGTAAACAGCTGCTAGGGGATCGGTGCATCAGCGCGCCCAGGGAGACCCGGCGCGACAGGGCGCGCAGTCGCTGGGCACCATAGGGGTTGAACCGTGTTCGTGGGACAGTTGGAACCTGTGCAAGGAAGACTCAGGGAACATCGGGACTTGTGGGCGCGCGACCACAGTACACGCCTGGGTCCCTGGGCAGAGAATCTAGGGACACCTCTGAGGACAGTAGGCCAGAGAAAACTGAATGCTGAACAAGGGAAAAATAAAAAAATAAAAAATAATACGGTCACCCCTTGGCCACTACAGTCTTCAAGACCAGAAAAATCAGCTTGGCAAGATTGATAACAGCAAGAATTAGCGGTTTTGGTGTTACTCGGTTTTTTAATTTTTTTGTGGGTTTTTTTTTCTCTTTTTCTCTTTTTCACTATTTTGATCTCTTTTACCCCTCAACTCCTTTTGGCTTCTCAATACTTCTTTCTTGTTTTACTCCTTCT
>PVKU01013137.1:0-23990 GCA_004027475.1 Anoura caudifer | reverse complement strand
TTTTTTATGCTGTTGAGGTCCTCATTAGTTCCTCGAGCATCCTATAACCTGTGTTTTGGACTCTGCATTTGATAGATTGCTTATCTCCATGTTGTTTAGTTCTCTTTCTGGAGTTTTGATCTGTTCTTTCATTTGGGCCATGTTTCTTTGTCTCTTTATTTTGCAGCCTCCCTGATGTGTTCCTATGTATTAGGTAGAGCTGCTATGACTCCCTGTTTTGGTGGTGTGGCCTAATGTAGTAGGTGTCCTGTAGGGTCAAATGGCACAGCCTCCCCTATCACCCAAGCTGGGTATTCAAGGTGCATCCTTTGTGTGGCCTGAATACATCCTCCTCTTGCCTTGATTGCTGTTGGCAGGTCAATGGGAGGGATTTACCCAGGCCAGTCAGCTGCAAATATTGGCTGTGACCACTAACCACCAACCTCCACCATCCATAGAGGATCAGCTGTTCAGGGACAGGGTGGTAGTACTTCAACATGGTCTGTAGTTGTACCGTGTGTGCAGGCTCTAGGATTTACCAGGTGGTGCAGGCAAAGGTCAGCCCCCACCTGTGTTCTGCTCTGGCCACCTTGCATGAGCTACAAAGCAGTCTGAGAAATATGCTACTTGTGCTGGGCTTAGAGATTCCCAGGAGAAGTCAAACTGTGAATCTAGGCTGGCTGCTCCTAGTGCTGTGCTTGGAGCCACTTAACAAGAGGTATGGTGGCTGAGGAATCAGTGAGACAGGTTGTTGCTTGTTTGATAGAATTTAGGAAACTGTGACACATGAGCCAAGACCAGACATTCATATGGAAAAATCACAGTTAACAGTTTGGGTGACCTGTAAGTTGGGTGGGTGTATTCTCAGGGGATCTCCAGGGTGGGGCAAACAGTGTTAGCCAGGTTGATGAAGTCTCAGACATGGCACTGGCCTCCTGGCTCTGTGGTTCTGTGGGGGGCATTCTGAGAAGGGGCCAATGGCCTCTATCCATCCTTCTGAGTAAAAACTGTCCTCCAGCTCTTGTGTTGATGCTATACACCTCAGTTCCTCCCTTTATGCCACTGGTGCCTTTCAAGCTGCTACCACAGTGCCAGAGCTCAGAGAGAGTGAATCTGGGTAAGTCTATGTGTTCTTTAAGAAGAACTGCTTGGGACTCCAGAAGTTTCTTCCACCAAATCAATCCCCGCTGGTTTTTGCAGTCAGAAGTTATGGGGACTTATCTTCCTGGCACTGGAACCCTGGGCTGGGAACCTGGTATGGGGCTGAGCCTCCTCACTCCCAAGATATCCCTCCTGAATTTTTATCCAGCACACATGGATGTGGGACCAGCCCACTCTGCATTTTTGTCCCTCCTACCACTCTGGATGTATGTGGTTTCTCTAATTCCATAGTTCACAGACTTCTATTCAACTCGATTTCTGATGGTCTGAGTGATGGTTGTTCTACATTTTAGTTGCAATTTTGATGTGGTTGTGCAAGGAAGCAAGCAGTGTTTACCTATGCTGCCATCCTGACCAGAACTTCATTTTTCTTTCCCTATATATATATTTTTGGATGGGTGAGACCACTTCATAAATTACATAAATGTCTAACCATTATGCTTTACTCCCGAAACTAGTATAAAATAATACTGAATGTCAACTGCACTTGAAAAATTAAATATGTCTAAATAAATAAATAAACAGATCTCTTTTTTCTTCATTCAGTTTAGTTTTTTCCCATCACCATTTATCACCCCATACCCTCTTCTTAGCATACAGTTGAATCTCAGGATTTTCTTGTTAGTATGATAATTTCTGCCTTTTGATTGCAGTGTTTAGTCCAGTCACATTTGTGGGCCTGGCTCCTGTGTGCCACCTCACACCTATCAGTTTTCTGAACCAGGGCTAAGCTATATTCACCACTGCCATGCAGACTGGTTCCTATATTTACGATTGCCATATTTGCTATTTATTTACCATGTTCCATGTCATTTTGGTTCTTTGTTACTTTTTCACTGTTTCCTTGTGTGTATGTGCATACCTATACACTCATGCATTCTGTGTGTGTAATTTTAATTATTTCATTTTTCTCCCTATTTTTTTAGTTTTTTTTAAAGTTTCATAGTAGTTATTATAGTCATTAGTCATCTTCATCACAATCTACTTCAGTGTGGTGTTAATTTAATTCAGTAAAATAGTGAAACTTTCTTTGATTCTAGCACCATTTCCGTATATCTCCTTCATTCCTTAAAATATATGTCATCTGTATATAGTACAAACCCAACAATACAGCAATATTATTTAACTCAAGTTTGTGTTTTTAAAAGTTTAGCAAGAAAAAGAGGAAAATGTATATATTTAAATGTTTTTTTCATAGTTGCTTATATTTACATTTTCATTAGTCTTTATTTCCTTGTTTGGATTTGTGTTATTGTCCAGTGTCATTTCCTTTTAGCCTAAAAGACTTCCTTTAGTATTTTTTTGTAAGATTCACCTGAAAGAAACAAATCCTTTCAGTCTTTATTCATCTGAGAATATCATTATTTAATCTTCATTTTTTAAGATTTTATTTATTTATTTATTTATTTATTTATTTTAGAGAGGGGAAGGGAGGGAGAGAAACATCAATGTGTGGTTGCCTCTTGCATGCTCCCCACTGGGGACCTGGCCTGCAACCCAGGCATGTGCCCTGACTTGGAATTGAACCTATGACCCTTTGGTTCACAGACTGGCACTCAATCCACTAAGCCACACCAGCGAAGGGTTCACCTTCATTTTTAAGGAAAAAAAAAACAACTTCATTGAGGTATAATACACATTCCATAAAATCCACCTAATTTAAGTGTATAATTAAATAGCTTTTAGTAAATTTACCAAGTTATGCAACCATCACACCATCCTCTTAATAAGATCCCTGGTACCTGCTTACATTAATACCTGTTTCCACTCCCAGCTCCAGGCAACCACTAATATAATTTTTTGTTACATTTGCCTTTTCTAAACATTTCTTATAAATGGAATCCCATAGGAGGTGGTCTTTTGTGCATGGCTTTTTCCATTTAGCACAGTGTTTTAGAGGTTTGTCCATGTTTCAGCATAAATCAGTATTTCCTTCTTTTTAATCACTGAATAGTACAGACAATCCTGCAAGGTAGTGGAAACCACAGAAATGACTGTGCAAGCTGAAAGCATGAAAAGCAATCCTAATAATCAATGGAAAAATATAATGGTTTCATGATCTTTACAAATGTTGTCAAAAACACTAAAGATTCATACCCTTGGCGATAAGGGTATGATGTAAAGGGAAATGAAAAGATAGTAAAACTAATATTTATTTAGTATGCTATAATTTAAAATATCACAAATATTGATCATTAAAGCTTTTTATTACATTTTAAAAGGTTCATTAAGAGCAGCTGAACAGCACTAGCTTTCTTTTATTCATTGTGTATGTTATAGTACAGAGTAAGCATTTTTTTCTATGCCTTAGTAAATTGTCACACTCCTTTCTCAGTTTAGGATTACCTTCCACATTATATCCTTAGCATTTTCTATGTCTTGAAATATCTCAAAGAGTTCCTTCAATCTCAGGTTGTATGTGAGTGTGTGTGTATGTTTGCTGGCATAATTTCCTCTGGGACATCTCATTGTTTTAATTTACATCACTTTGTTCATGTATGACAATAAGTTCCCTTTCACTAAGTTCTTCCAGCTGTATATGTAGAATTTCTCAAATGGTGACAGTGTCAACATTCCTGCTTTGGCTATTTCTTAAATAATTCTATTTAAGTTTGATAAAAATTTCTCTTCCAGTGTTACCACTTTTCATTTCTTTGCTGCACTTTCATCTTTGTTGGCCCATTCCCTCTTTTGGTTATTCATTTTTATAAAATGCCTCATGGGCTTATCACTGAAATACAAGGAGACAACACAACTATATGCTTGCTGTCTCTGTGCATGAACTAAATAACAGATGAATGGTGACCAATCACAAACAGACTTTGAAGGAAATAACATGATTGGTCTCTGATCTTGATATGTATTTGTTAATTAGGTAGTAATTTCGGGAACAAAGAGCTAGTAGTAAAATTGGTACTTGTGCAATCACTCAGTTAAAATATATAATGGTACCAGAAATTTGAACAAATTATTAGGAGCCAGGTGTTATTTAACCTAACCATGGTAACAGAAATCTGTACATATCAGACTGATACAAAGTGAGAACCATCCATATTGTAAGTCCGTGAGACTTCTAACTTCTTTCCAAAATATAGCAAAGGTGATGGGATATCACTTCTGTAATTATGTTACATTATATGGCAAAGCATAAATGATTTTACAGATATAATTAAAGTCCTCCCTAATCTCCCTTGTTATGAAGTGTACCTCATTTTAAGTTAATATGGCTATAAAGCTTTCTTTTGCTTAGTGTTTGCATAGTGTATCTTGACCCTTTACTTTTAATTATGTTGGGTTAACCAAAGAGATCATTTGGTTTTTTTCCATAAGATGGCTCTAGTAGGACTTAGTTACCTTTCATTCAAAACAATTTTGTTAGATCGTATTGTGACAGCTGTCATTTCAGTGTGCATTTAAAAACACTTATCAGATCCAAAATGGTAGAGGTGTAAGTGGAAGCTACACTAACATCCTCCCAGGACCAATCTGGAATTACAACTAAATTGTAGAGAAATCATCCTGAATAACCAACCAAACAGTAGCCAGAAAGAAACCTTATAACCAAGGACAGACAAAAGAAACCACTTCACCACAACAAGACTGGCAGGGAGTATGGAGGAAACCCAAGATGCTGGCTGGGCTCCCATGGATGGCAACTGAAATTTCAGAGGAATATTTCAGTGGCCAGGGGTTCCACATAAGAAGTGTGGGGTCTAAAACTAAAGCTGGACTTCCCATCCTGCAGCAACAGATGGGAAAGGAACCCATATAACATCCAGTTATGAAAAGCAGCAGGGTTTCTGCCTGCCAGGGAAAGACAGCTGGACACAGAGAGCCTCTTAAAGAGCCAATACACAAAATTTTGTTTGCAGCCATTTACCCTGAGCACCAGCAGAGGGAAGGCAGAGTGGACTAGAGACACTTGAGGACAGTCTGGGTCTGGCAGCTCTGGGGAGAGATGTGAAGGAAGAGTCTACAGGATCTCATGCTGGGTCATTCCCCTTTCTAGAGAAGCCATCTTTACCAGGCAGAGTACAACTCTCCAAGTGGCATCAGTCTGACAAGAAGCAATAGTCTTGCCCCCAAGAATTACTCTGCTTCCACCCTGTGGAGCTTAAGATGAGCTACTGATTACACTTTGAGTCTATATCACTGATTAGTTTAACAACTAAGGCAGATCTCTGGGAGCTCTACAAGATTTTAGCCAACCAGCCCCCCAAGCTGGTGCTGATAAAAGCCAGCCTTTGGGCATAACCTTGTTCTTTTGCACACACACAGTACCAGCAGAGAGAGCCACATGCTGTAGATCACTTACAGCTTCAAAAAGGTAGACCAGGGCCAGTCACAAGAAGTGTCTGACAAAGGCACACAACAGAATCTTTGCGGATCTACCTAATACATAGAAACAAATACAAAGAAGCAGACAAAATGTGAAGACAAAGAAACAGATCCCATATGAAAGTACAGGAGAATTCTCCAGAAAAAGAGCTGGATGAAATAGAGACAAGCAATTTATCAGGTGCGGAGTTTAGAATAATGACTATAAGGATACTCAACAGCATGAAAAAAAGACATAGAAACATAAAAAAGAACCAATCAGAAATAAAGAACGAAATAAATAACACACTGGGAAGAACAAAGACAAGGTAGAAAAAACACCAAAGCAAAGCAGCAAAAAAGAAAAAAGGATTTTAAAAACAGGGAGAGCTTACCATACTATTAAAAAATAACATGCTATATCAAGAGAAAAAGGAGAACACTATCTAATGATAAATGAAACCATCCAACAACAGGATATAGCCCTAGCGAACATTTACACACCAAACTTAGGAGCACCTAACTATGTAAAGCAAATCTTGATGCACATAAAGGGAGAGATCGACAGAAATACAATCATAGTTAGAGATTTTAACACCCCACTGACCTCAATGGATAGGTCTTCCAGACAGAAAATCAATAAGAAGACACCAACCTTAAATGACACACCAGATCAAATGGATTTAATTGATATTCTCAGAGCATTTCACCCCAAAGCAATAGAATATACATACTTTTCAAGTGCATGTAGAACGTTTTCTAGGATACAGCACATGCTAGGACACAAAACAAGTCTCAATAAATTTAAGAAGATCATATCAAGCATCTTCTCTGACCACAATGCTATGAAACTAGAAATCAATCACAAGAAGAAAACTGAAAACCATGCAAAGAATGGAAGCTAACTAAACAAGATGTTATTAAACAATGAAAGTGATAACAATGAGATCAAAGAAGAAATCAAAAGATACATTGAAACAAATGAAAATGAGGGTATAAACATCCAAAATCTGTGGGACACTGTGAAAGCAATCCTAAGAGGGAAATTCATAGCATTACAGGTCTATCTGAAGAAACAATAAAAATCTCAAACAAACAACCTCACTTAACTCTTAAAAGAACTCAAAAAAGAACAACAAACAAAGCCCAAAGGGAGTAAGAGGAAGGAAATAATAAAGATCAGAGCAGAAATAAATGAAATAGACTCCAAAAAATATATAAAACATCAATGATCCAAGAGCTGATTCTAGGAAAAACATAAACAAGATTGATAAATTATTAACCAGACTCATCTAGAAAAAAAGAGAGAGGACCCAAATAAATAAAATCAGAAATGAAAGAGGAGAAATAACAACTGACACCAAAGAAGTACAAAGGATTATAAGAAAATATTATGACCAACTATATGTCAACAAACTGGACAATCTCAACAAAATGGATGAATTTCTACAACATACAACCTTCCAAAACTAAGTAAGGAGGTATCAGAGAATCTGAATAGACAGATTACACCTAGTGAAGTTTAAGCAGAAATCAAAAAACTCCCAACAAACAGAAGCCCAGCACCAGATGGCCTCACAGGTGAATTTTACCAAACATTCTGAGAAGAACTAAAACCTCTCCTTCTCAAAGTATTTCATAAAATTCAAGAGGAGTGAAGGCTCCCAAACTCATTTGCAAGACCAGCATTATCCTAAATCCAAAACCAGATAAAGACACAGCAATGAAAAGTATAGGCCAACACATCAGATGAACATAGATGGTAAAATCCTCAACAAAATATTAGCAAATTGAATACAATAATGCATCAAACCATCATACACCATGATCAAGTGGGATTTATTCCAAGAATGCAAGGTTGGTACAACATTCACAAATCAATAAATGTAATACAACACATAATCAAAATGAAGGATAAAAACTACATGATCATATCAATAAATGCTGAAAAAGCATTTGATAAAATCCAGCACCCATTTATGATTAAAAAACTCTCCGCAACATGGGATTAGAGGAACATACCTAAACATAATAAAGGTCATATATGACAAACCCACTGCCAGCATCATACTCAATGGGCAAAAACTACAAGCATTCCCCTTAAGATCAGGAACAAGACAGCGATGTCCACTTTTACCTATCTTATTCAACATAGTACTGGAAGTCCTACCCACAGCAATCAGACAAGAAGAAGAAATAAAAGGCACCCAAATTGGAAAGGAAGAAGTAAAACTGTCATTATTTGCAGAAACATGATATGGTACACAGCAAACACCAAAGAATCCACCAAGAAACTACTAGAACTGACAAATGAATTCAGCCAAGTAGCAGGATACAAAATTAATACCCAGAAATCAGTTGCATTTTTACATGCCAATAACGAACTAACAGAAGGGGAAATGAAGAAAACAACACAATTCACAATTGCTACAAAAAGAATAAAATACCTAGGAATAAACCTAACCAAGGATGTAAAAGACCTATACTCATAAAATAAGACACTGAAGAAAGAAATTGAAGAAGATACAAGTAAGTAGAAGCACATACCATGTTCACGGATAGGAAGAATTAACATCATTAAAATGTCCATACTACACAAAGCAATCTACAGATTCAATGCCAATTCCTATTAAGTTTCCAAAAATGTATTTCACAGAACTAGTACAAATATTGTAAAAATTGGTATGGAACCAGCCTTGCCTGGCGTGGCTCAGTGGATTGAGTGCCAGTCTGAGAACCAAAGTTAGATTCCCAGGCTAGGGCACATGTCTTGGTTGCAGGCCAGGTCCTCAGTAGGGAGCACACAAGAGGCAACCACATATTGATGTTTCTCTCCCTCTCTTTCCCCCCCTTCTCCTCTCTAAAATAAATAAATAAAACCTTTTTAATTTTTTTAAGTTGTTATGGAACCACAAAAGGAACAGCGATGCTGAGAAAGAACAAAGTTGGAGGAATCACGCTACCTAATATCAAACTATACAATAAGGCCATAGTAATAAAAAAGCACGGTACTGGCATGAAAACAGACACACAGGCCAGTGAAACAGAATATAAGGCCCAGAAATAAACCCACACCTTTATAGTAAATTAATATTCAACAGAAGAAGCAAGTGCATGCAATGGGCTAAAAGATATTTCATTAAGTAAATGGTGTTAAGAAATTGGAAAGATGTGTGCAGAAAAATGAAACTAGACCACTTTCTTATACCACACACAAGAATAAATTCAAAATGGATCTAATGTTAAATGTTAAACCTGAAACCATAAAAATCATAGAAAAGTAACAGGCAGCAAAATCTCAGACATTCCTCATAGCAACAATTTATCAGATATATCTCTCCAAGCAAGGAAAACAAAAGAAAAAAGAGACTTCATCAAACTAAAATGTTTTTGCACAGCAAAGGAAATCATGAAAACATAAAAAGACAACTCACAGAATGGGAGAATATATTCTCCAATAGATCTGATAAGGGGTTAATATCAAAAATATATAAAAAACTTACAACACTCAACACCAAAAAAACAAACAACCCAATTAAAAAATGGGCAAAGGACCTGGACAGTTGTCCAATGAGGACATACAGATGGCCAATAGAGATGTGAAAAGATGCTCGATGTCACTAATCATCAGAGAAATGCAAATTAAAACCACAATGAGATATCACCTCACACCAGTCAGAATGGTATCATCAATAAATCAACCAAAATCAACTGCTGGTGAGAATATAGAGAAAGGGGAACACTTTTGCACTGTCGGTGTGAATGCTGATTGGTGCAACCACTGTGGGAAGCAGTATGAAGATACTTCAAAACATTAAAAATGGAACTTCTGGCCAAGATGGAGGCGTAGCTGGACACACTATGCCTCCTCTCACAACCAAGATTAAGGACAACAAAAACATAGAACCAAAAAAAAAAAAAAAAGAAAGAAAGAAAGAAAGAAAACCCAACCAGGACAGAGAGAAAATAGAATTGTGCGGGAGTCCAACAATGATTCACCCAGACCGGTGACCGGGGCCACCTCTGCGACCAGAGAAGGCCCTGTGACTGGAGGAGGTCATGCAACTGGAGGAGGTCCTGCATCTGGGGGATGCCCTGCAACTGGAGGAGGCTCTGCAAATGGGGGAAGCCCTGCGACGGGGGAGACCCTGCCACAGGGGGCGGCCCTGCGACTGGGGGCAACCATACAACCAGAGGAAGCCCTGCAACCAGAGGAGGCCCTATGACTGGAGGCAGCACTGGGACCAGAGGAGGCCCTACATCCAGAGCCGGCCCTGCGAACGGAGAAAGCCCTGTGATGGGGGCCAGCCCTGCAACCCCAGGTGGCCCTGGGACTGGGACCAACTCTGTGACCAGGGATGGCCCTCCAACCGGAGACAGCCCTGTGACCGGAGGCAGCCGAGGGACCAGAGACAGCCCTGGGACCAGGATGGGAGGTGGCTCTGTAACCGGCAGCACTGCAAATGGAGGAGGGGGCTTTGTGGAAGACCCAGAGCTCACACCCCTGATCCTCAGTGAGACAAAATAAAAAAAACCTGGAACTGTGAAAAAACCAGAGTTGGACCAAAAAAGGGAACTCCACAACAGCTGAAACAGTGGAAACTGTGAACACCAGGATACCTGAAGGAGACAGCACCACTGAATCTCACAGGTATTCTACCACAGAGGATCACACCATAAACCCAGGGAGACAGAACAGATCAATTTAAGGAGCTAAGGCTGACAAGAAGAGTCTCACAAACAATGGGAACACAAAGAAACAATCCCCAAATGAAAGAAAAGAGGAAGCACTAGAAAGAATGCTAAATGAAATGGAGGCAACTCAACTATCAGATTTTGAGTTCAAAGCAATGGTTGTCAGGAAGCTCCATGAACTCTCAATGAGCCACCAGAAACTACAGGGAAGCTACAATGAACTCACTGCAAACTATATCACCATGAAAAAGGAAACAGAAACTATCAACAAGGGCCAAGAGGAAATAAAGAAAACAATTTCTGAACTGAAGAACACAGTGGAAGGAATGAAAAGCAGAACTGATGAAGCAGAAGATCGGATTAGCGAGTTGGAGGACCAAGTAGAAAAAAACACCCAAAAAGACCAAGAAAAGGAAAAGAGGCTCAAAAAGAATGAACAGGGATTAAGAGAAATGCAAGACAATATGAAACATAATAATATCCGTATAATAGGGATACCAGAAGGAGAAGAAGAAGAGCAAAGGATAGAAAACGTATTTGAAAAAGTAATGATGGAAAACTTCCCTAATTTGATGAGAGAAAAAAGTCACACAAATCCAGGAAACACAGAGAGTCCCAATCAAGAGGAACCCAAAGAGGCCCACTTCAAGACACACAATAATTAAAATGGCAAAATTCCAAGACAAAGAGAGAATCTTAAACGCAGCAAGGGAGAAAAACGAAGTAACATACAAGGGAGCCCCGATAAGGCTAGCAGCTGACTTCTCAATGAAAACTTTCCAAGACAGAAGAGAATGGCAAGAAATATTGCAAGTAATGAGAACCAAAGGCCTGCAACCAAGACTAATTTACCCAGCAAGGCTTTCAATCAAGATAGAAGGCCAAATAAGGAGCTTACCAGACAAAAGAAGTCTAAAACAATACACCTCTACCAAACCAGTTCTGCAAGAGATGCTGAAGGGACTGTTTTAAGGAAAGGAAGGAAAAGGGAGAGAGAGAGAGAGAGAGAGAGGAACATGGGTACGGAAATGGTAATGGATCAGTACCTATCAATAATGACTTTAAATGTAAATAGATTAAATGCTCCAATCAAAAGACATAGAATAGCTGAATGGATAAGAAAGCATGACCCACACATATGCTGCCTACAAGAGACCCACCTCAGGACAAAAGACCTACACAGACTCAAAGTGAAGGGCTGAAAACAAATTTTCCAAGCAAATGGACAGGAAAAAAAAGCCAGGGTAGCAATACTCATATCAGACAAACTAGACTTCAAAAGAAGGGCCACAAGGAGAGACCCAGAAGGTCACTTCATAATACTCAAGAGAAGAATGCACCAAGAAGACATAAACATCATAAATATACATGCACCCAACATAGGAGCACCTATATACATAAAGAAAATCTTAGAGGACTTCAAGAAAGATATTGAGAGCAACACAATTACAGTCACCGCACTGTCAAAAATGAACAGATCTTCTAAACAAAATATCAACAAAGATATTGTGGCATTGAACAACACTCTAGATGAAATGGACTTAACTGATAATATAGAGTCCTTTATCCCAAAGAAACTAAATACACATCCTTTCCAAATGCACATGGAACATTTTCAAAGATAGACCACATGATAGGACACAAAACAAGCCTCAACAAATTCAAGAAAATTGAAATCATACCAAGCATTTTCTCCAACCACAAGGGACTGAAACTGGAAACCAACCCCAAGGGGAAAAACCCAAAACACTCAAAATCATGGAGATTGAATAGCATGCTATTAAACAATGAATGGGTAAAGAATGAAATTAGGGAGGAAATAAAAAAGTTTCTGGAAACAAATGAAAATGAACTGACAACAACCCAAAACTTATGGGACACAGCAAAGGCAGTCCTCGAGGGAAGTTCATAATGATACAGGCCTACCTAAAAAAAAAAAAAAAAAAAAAATAGACACATTTCAAACAAACAACCTAACCCAACGCCTATAAGAAGTTCAGGAACAACAACAAAGACAGCCCAGAGCAAGTAGAAGGAAGGAAATAACCAAGATCAGAGCAGAATTAAATGACATAGAGACTAAAAGCAAAATTCTAAGGGTCAATGATTCCAGGAGAGGGTTCTTTAAAAAAAAAAAAAAAACTTTAATTGATATAATAACGAGGACTAAAGGCCATTTTTAATATTATTTTTAACATTTTATTTATTTATCTTTAGAGGGGAAGGGAAGGAGAGAGGGAGGGAAATATCAGTGTATGGTTGCCTCTCCTGCGTCCCCCACTGGGAACCGGCCTGCAACCCAGGCATGTGCCCTGACTGGGTATCGAACTGCAATCCTTTGGTTCACAGGCCCGTGTGCAATCCACTGAACTACACCAGCCAGGCAGGAGCTGGTTCTTTGAAAAGATAAACAAAATTGACAAGACTTTAAACAGGCTCATCAAGAAAAAAGAGAGAGCACCCAAATAAACACAATCAGAAATGAAAGAGGAGAGATTACAACTGACACCACAGAAATACAAAGGATTGTAAGAAATTACGATGAAGAACTGTATGCCAAGAAATTTGAAAACCTAAGTGAAATGGACAAGTTTCTAGAAAAATATAATCTCCCAGAACTCAATGAAGAAGAAGCAGAAAGCCTGAACAGACCAATAACAGCAGATGAAATAGAAGCAGTAATCAAAAAACTCCCAACACACAAAAGCCCAGGACCAGACAGTTTCACAGGAGAATTTTACAAAGCATTTAAGGAAGAGCTAACCCCTATCTTTCACAGACTATTCCAAAAAATCCAAAATGATGGAAGATGCCCAAGCTCTTTTTACGAAGCCAGAATCATCCTAATCCCAAAACCAGATAAAGACACAACAAAGAAAGAAAACTTCAGGCCAATATCGCTGATGAACATAGACCCTAAAATCCTCAACAAAATATTGGCAAACTACATCCAACAATACATTAAGAAGATCATGCACCATGACCAAATGGGATTCAGCCCTAGGATGCAAGGATGGTTCAATATTCACAAATCAGTAAATGTAATACATCACATAAACAAAAGCAAAGACAAAAATCACATGATCATATCAATAGATGCAGAAAAAGCATTTGATAAGATACAACACAAATTTATGATAAAAACACTCAGTAATGTGGGACTAGAGGGAGCATTCCTCAATATAATAAAGGCAATATATGAGAGGCCTACAACCAACATCACACTCAACGGGCAAAAACTAAACTCTTTTCCACTAAGATCAGGAACAAGACAAGGATGTCCATTTTCACCACTTCTATTCAATATAGTATTAGAAGTCTTAGCCACAGCGATTAGACAAGAAAAAGAAATAAAAGGCATCAAAATTGGAAAGGAGGAAACAAAATTATCATTGTTTGCAGATGACATGATAGTGTACATAGAAAATCCTATAGACTCAGCCAAAAACCTGCTCAACCAAATAAGTGAATTTGGCCGAACAGCAGGATACAAAGTCAATATCCAGAAATCAAAGGCATTTTTGTATATCAGCAATGAAACTGCAGAAGCAGAAATCAAGAAAAAAAATCCCATTTGATATAGCAAAAAGAAAAATAAAATACCTAGGAATAAACGTAACCAAGCAGGTAAAAGACCTGTATGCAGAAAACTACACAACACTGAAGAAAGAAATCAAGGAAGACACAAACAACTGGAAACACACACCGTGTTCATGGATTGGAGAAATCAACATCTTCAAAATGTCCATACTACCCAAAGCAATTTACAAATTCAATGCAATTTACAAATTCAATGCAATACCTATTAAAGTACCAATGCTATATTTCACAGACATAGAACAAACACTTCCAAAATTTATATGGAACCATAAACGACCTCGAATAGCTGCAGCAATTTTGAGAAAGAAGAGCAAAGTAGGAGAGATCACAATACCTGTCACCAAACTGTATTACAAGGCCACTGTAATCAAAACAGCTTGGTACTGGCATAAAAACAGGCACATGGACCAGTGGAACAGAACAGAGAGCCCAGAAATAAACCCAATTCTCTATGGTCAATTAATATTTGACAAAGGGGGCAGCGATATAAAATGGAGGAAAAATAGTCTCTTCAACAAGTGGTGTTGGGAGAACTGGACAGCTACATGCAAAAAATGAAACTCGAGCACCAACTTACACCATACACAAAAATAAACTCAATGTGGATAAAAGATTTAAATATAAGTTGTAACACCATAAAAGTCCTAGAGGAAAACATAGGAAGGAAAATCTCAGATATTTCATGCAGTAATATTTTTACTGATATGTCCCCTAAAGCAAGGGACATAAAGGAAAGAATAAATAAATGGGATCTCATCAAAATAAAAAGCTTCTGCATGGCTAAAGAAAACAGTATTAAAATAAAAAGAGAACCAACTATATGGGAAAACATATTTGCCAATGATACCTCAGACAAGGGTTTAATCTCCAAAATATATAAAGAACTTACATGACTCCACTCTAAGAAGACAAGCAACCCAATTAGAAAATGGGCAAAGGACTTGAACAGACACTTCTCCAAGGAGGACATACAGAGGATCCAGAGACACATGAAAAGATGCTCAGTATCGCTAGCTATCAGAGAGATGCAAATTAAAACCTCAATGAGATACCACTTCACACCAGCCAGAATGGCCATCATAAATAAAGCAACAAACAACAAGTGTTGGAGAGGTTGTGGAGAAGGGGACCCTAGTGCACTGTTGGTGGGACTGCAGACTGGTACTATCACTATGGAAAGCAGTATGGAATTTTCTCAGAAAACTAAAAATGGACCTACCTTTTGACCCAGCAATTCTACTGCTAGGATTATATCCTAGAAACCCTGAAACACCAATCCAAAAGAACCTATGCACCCAATGTTCATAGCAGCACAATTTACAATAGTCAAGTGTTGGAAGTGACCTAGGTGCCCAGCAGTAAATGAATGGATCAAGAAACTATGGTACATTTACACAATGCAATTCTATGCAGCAGAAAGAAAGAAGGAGCTCCTACCCTTCGCGACAGCATGGATGGAACTAGAGAGCATTATGCTAAGCGAAATAAGCCAGGCAGTGAAAGACAAATACCATATGATCTCATCTTTAACAGGAACCTAATCAAAAAAACAAACAAACAAGCATAATATAACCAAAGACACTGAAATTGAGAAGGGGTTGATAGTCACCAGAGGGGAGAGGGGAGAGAAGATCGGGGAAAAGGGGAAGGGTTTACAGGAACAAATATAAAGGACACATTGATAAAAACTAGGGGGGTGGAAATGGGAGGGAGGTGGGGAGGGCTGGGGTGGTGGGCTGGGATGGGAGTAAAAGA
This sequence comes from Anoura caudifer, assembly GCA_004027475.1. Lineage (NCBI taxonomy): Eukaryota > Metazoa > Chordata > Mammalia > Chiroptera > Phyllostomidae > Anoura > Anoura caudifer. The sequence goes on along the minus strand of PVKU01013137.1, from coordinate 8,483 downwards.
TAGAAAACTGTACAAGAACAACAATTAAAATAATTTAAAAAACATTAAAAATTGATCTGCCTTTCCACCCAGTCACCCTACTTCTGGGAATATATCACAAGGAACCCAAACACTAATTTGAAAGAACATAAGCAACCCCTACATTCATTGCAGCATTATTTACAATCACCAAGATATGGAAGAAGCCCAAGGGTCCATCAGTAGATGAGTGGATAAAACACCTATGTGATATTTACACAATGGGATATTACACAGCTGTAAAAAAGAAGAAAATTTTACCCTTTGTGATAGTATGTGTGGACCTTGAGAATATTATGCTAAGTGAAATGGGCCAGTCAGAGAAAGACAAATATCATATGATTTCACTCATATGTGGAATCTAATGAACACACTGAATTATCAAGGAAACTGGGGACAGACTCATAGATGCAGAGCAGGATGATGGCTGGAGGTGGGGGAGGTTCAGGGATGGTGGGATTGAGCAAAACGGAAAAAGGACTCAAGGACATGGACAACAGTGTGCTGAATGCTGTGGGGAGGAGGATGTAAGGGGATGAAATGGTAATGGAAAAAATGCAATAAAGATTAAGTAAAAATAATATTAAAATTTTTTAAATAAAAAACTTACCAAATTGGTGAACTTTTGTGTAGCCATTTTAATATAGAAGATGGGAAATACGCAACATTTTTGGCAAATTATGCTTTATTACTTCAAGAAAGGTAGAAACCAACTGAAGTGCAAAAAGAGATTTATGCATTGTATGGAGGAAGTGCTGTGACTGATCTAATGTGTCAAAAGTAGTTCGCAATGTTTTGCACTGCAGATTTCTCACTGGACAATGCTCCATGGTAGGGCAGACAACTCAAAGTTAATAGCAATTAAATCGAGACGTTAATTGAGAAAAATCAATGTTATACCATGTGGGAGATAGCCAACATACTCAAAATATCCAAATCAATAAAGTTATTAGTGAAAACAAAAAATGTATTTTACAGAAAACACTAAAAGGACTGTTGGCCAACCCAACATATATGTCTTATTTAAAGTGAGTTTCTCATTAACATTATGCAGTTGTGTTTTCTATTTTTATCCAACCCAACTATCTCTGTCTTTTAGACCATTTATATTTCATATTTAAAGTGATAACTGATATGGTGGAATTAAAATCTACTCTCTTGTTAGCTGTTTTTTAATTGTTCCATTTGTTGTTTGTTTCTTTTTTCCTCTTATGCTTTCTCTAGGTTTTATTGTTCATTTTTATTATTTAATTTCATCACTTTATTTCTATTTGTATTTGATGCTTGTTAGCGTCATAGTGGGGAGGTGGGGATGGAGGCATTCCTTGTGTTCTAATTAATACCCAACATTAGGTAGGCACTGTGACCCTTGATCCTGTGATTGTGTTCTTCATAAACATTCCAGATTCTCCTCCAACATAATTCTGGGCCTAGCAAGTATTCATGTCCTACCCCCAAAGTAGAGCTTCTTTGTTTTCCTGTTTCCCTTCCCCAGCTGCAGTGGGTTTTCACCAGTGCCCTCAATTTTTGTTATCCTTTTTCTTGAAGATTAAGACTTTTCTTCCTTAGGGAGATGGGGAGAAATTTCTGGGCAGATTTTTGGGAGTGGCTATTTTTCAAACAGCCCAGCCAGCACATGGTAGAAACTTTCTTAGAACTCTTCCTGATCTTCCCTGTGATTACCTGGTGTGGTCCTAAAGGAAAAATCTACAAGAGGGTGAGAACCTCCTATATCCTTGGTCCCCAATCTTTAGCAATTCTTTAAAAATTTCTAGTTTAATCTTACTGGCTTATATGATATTCAGCAGTGTTTGTTCCAGGTAAGCATATGGTCAAGTCTGTTTTTCCCTGCAGTGGCACCTGTATCTCTCCTGATTTGGGGTTAGTGATTTGCCCTTAATCTCAGTTTTCTGTTGGGTTGAAGAAAAGTCATTAATTTGCAGTTTGTCCAGCCTTTTTCTTGTTGTAAGGACAAGAGCCCTACAGTGTATATCTCTGAGCTAAGATCAGAAGGCTATTTATTAGTTTTTCAAGTGTCTTGAGAAATCAGTGAAGAAAACAAGATAAAGTCAGTATAGCTAAGCTGACTTAAAATGGAGTCCATATAGTCAAGCTGACAAAACTGATTTGGACTAAATGGGATAATGCATGAGGGATGTATTTTATTTTACTTTAGCCTAAGGACTTAAACTTTTAAACTTTTTGGTTGTGTATCAATGCCTGGAGACACACATAAATCACACAGATAACCCTCTGAAGAACTTAAGAAATAATGTTCACATGTGCAGACCACCTTATATCCATTATCCAGACTACCAGACATCTGGAAGATTACCATCTCAGACCAATCCAGAGGCTAGGAATGCAGAACTCATTTTTCTCAAGAATGTGTTTTTTACTATAAGAACACTCAGGTTTTCTTTCTTCTTTTGAACACTCTTGGGTATTGCCTAGTTGTGTTTTTGATTTGCAAATCCTAAAACCCTCAAATAAATCTTTATCATTTATTCCTAGACAAAGCCTCCTGATTCATTTATACTTGGTCAATAGTATGTGTATATTATATGCAGCCTTTTTCCACAAAGAAGAGATATTTGAAACATTAAAAGACTGTTGCCCTGGCCAGGTCCTCTGTTGGTTAGAGCATTGTCCCGATATGCCAAGGTTGCAGGTTCAATTCCCAGTCAGGGCACATGCCTGGGTTGCCAGCCAGATCCCCAGCTGAGGAGAGTGCAAGAGGCAACCAATTTATGCTTCTCTCACACGTTGATGTTTATTTCCCTCTCTTTCTACCCCCTTCCCCTCTCTCCAAAAATCAATAAATAAAATCTTTTTAAAAAGAAAAGAAGCAACCAATAAATGTATAATTAGTGGAACAACAAATTGATGTTTCTGTCTCTCTCTCTCTCCCCCCCCCCTTCCTCTCTGTGTCTAAAATCAATTTAAAATTTTTTTAAAACACTGTGTCAATCAAATTACAATTTACTAAGTAACAGTTCATTGAACATTTTGTTAGAAAAAGATAGAAAGATTGGAATTTCCTATACTTTAGTACCTAATCAAGGTTTCTGATCAGTTTGAAATAACTGATATTCTTACCTGAGTAGCTATAATTCCAATTAAAGAAATAACTGGTTTTCACTAACTTTTTGTTCTTATAATACATAAATGCTTGATGTCCATTTGGCCTTTTGAGTAAAAGAAGCTGCTCAAATCTGTGTCATACCTTTGACCTTATATCATTGGCCCAACCAGGTCCTCCATCCCAGTGCAGGAGACTGAGAACACAGCAAGTGCTTAACTGACATACTCCCCTGGAGATGTCCTCTTTTATAGATTCCCCAACTCTAATTAGGAATTTTCCAAACAATAGCTGAATTGTAGAAATTTAATAAATATTGCCATAAAACTAAGTACCATGGGTTCAGAGAGATCAATATCTTCTACAGGCACATTTTCCCTGGTTGAACTCATCAAAAAAGGCCTGGAGATGTTAGGGTATCATTGTTATGCTGGCACTGTAAAAACAAAAGACATCATTATGGAAATTTGTACCATTTTTCTGATAAAATAATTATTGTGCACATGAAATTATAATGTTAGTTATACTATATAAAAGAGTCCTTCCCTTTTGGCTTTCAGCTAGGAGTAGGTGAAGGTGCAACTTTCTTTGGTCATCCCAAATCCGGGTTCATCTGATACCAGCTGCCTCCACCATGCTGCTTAAGTTCAACCCCAATGAAATCAAAGTCATATACCTGAGGTGAACTGGTGTGGAAGTTGGTGCCAGGTCTGCCCTGGCCCCCAAGATCAGACCCCTGGGCCTGTCTCCAAAAATGACATCACCAAAGCAACCAGTGATTGGAAGGGTCTGAGGATTACAGTAAAACTGACCATTCAGAACAGACAGGCTCAGATGGAGGTAGTGCCTTCTGCCTCTGCCCTGATCATCAAAGCCCTCAGAGAACCAGCACAACATAGAAAGAAGCAAAAAAAGTTACACACAGTGGAAATATCATTTTTGATGGCATTGTCAACATTGCCCAACAGATGCAGCACTGATCTTTAGCTAGAGAACTCTCTGGAACCATTAAAGAGATCCTGCAGACTTCCCAGTCTGTGGGCTGCAATGTCAATGACCACCACCCACATGACATCATGGATGACATCAACAGTGGTGCAGCAGAATGCCCAGCTAGTTAAGAACTACAGAGGAAAATATTTCAATTAAAGATCATTTGACAACCCCTCAAAAAAGAGCCCTTCCTTCTCTCCTCATATCTACCACCACTTCCTCTGCCTTAATAATATATAATATTAATAAACAGCATTGATAGAATCTTACAAAATAGTTGATGTGGGGTTTTTCATGTATATACTTAACATTTCAAAAGTGAACAACTGTTTATCATAGTTACCTCAGTTCATCTTTTAGGCATACATTACCACAGTAAATCCAGCTTCTGCCTCAACACCTAGCTTCATTTCTCCCAGAATCTGCTGATAGAGATACTGGTTCTTTTGATCCCAACCACACAGCTTTTTTCCTCACTTCTGGGCCATATCTAGGTATTGAAAACACTGCACACTAAAATAGGTATTCAATTTGAGGAAAGGTCCTCATGCCATTCCTAAGCTAATGTGCCTTCAGATCCATTTTCTATTCTTTATGGCTCTGCTACATGTTGTGGGAAGGCAGGGAATGAAGAGGAGAGGGGTGACCCCTGTAAAATACATTTCCAGGCCTCCTTCCAATTGACCTCCAGTTAGATATATCCAACGGGTGGCCCTGGTGAGAAACTAGAGGGTAAGAAGAAAGAAGCAGCCAGGGTATCTCTGCTTCTCAGCTGTGCATGCACACACTCATACTCTCTCCTTTTTCCCCTTCTTCTGTCTCTCTCTTTCTCTCAGGAAATGGCTACGTGATCTATATGACTGAAGCTCCCACCAGACAGCCCTCCTTCTAGCTCCTATATCTCACTAGGCAGCCCTACAGTGGTTCCAGTTCCTTCCAGGAGACCCCATTCTTAGGCTCTGGTAATGCCACCTTCTCCCCATGTCATTCCTAGGGGTGACAGTGGCTTCCTGCTGCTGCTTATCACTAAGTTGCTTCAATGCACACTGTTTGGCTTCTCAGCTCTTCCAATGCCTTGTTTCACAGTTGCCTCTTACTAAACTATTTGCCTCTTTTTTTCCCTGAGTGGACTGGGAGGACTTCATCGGACATATCAGTTTACCCTTTACTACATTTCCCCACAATAGATAAAAATCACTACAGTATTACCATCTTGTCTGTATCTCTCTTCAGTGCCATCATAAACACTCTGCACAACACTGCCATTGAAAATAGACAATTCTCTCATTCATACAACTGGAAAGAATCACTCTGGCTCATTCATAGCCTACTCCATTAACGAATGCAACTTTCCCTAGTTCTCTCAGCAGCAAAAATGTACAGTAGCCAACAGATTCCTAGACTAGAATAAGATAGTCCATGATAGGCTTGTTTTAAACGTGTGTCTGTGTGTATTTTATAAAACTGTATAACTGCATAAACATACACCTAAAGTCAACAGCTCAAGAAAAATAAATACCAAAAGACAGAGTGTGTGTGTATGGGGGGGTTACAACGCCAAGAAAAGAAGACCAAAATTCCTTTATGGAAGTAAGGCTTCCAATTCCAGACAAAACAGATAAACAGGGACTGGACTTATCTTCATGGCTGAAACAAAAACAAAATGATATATGAGATAATGATTTTCAAGACCTTGGACATCAGGCAATGAGGAACAGTAATCCCTGAGAGATGGGGGGTGGGGTAGGGAAAATGAAGTGAGCCTTATGATTGCTCCCGCTTACTGCCTTAAGAGAGTTTCCAAGCTACAAAACTTGGAGGAGAAGCTCTAGCAAACTCTTTAAATCGACAAAGCTTAGAGTCTGGATATAAAAGCGGCTGAAGTCAGCCCTGGCTGGTGTGGCTCAATGGACTGAGTGCCAAACTGCAAACTGAAGGGTCACTGGTTCAATTCTGTCAGGGCACATGCCTGGGTTGCAGGCGGTCCCCAGTAGGGGGCACACAAGAAGCAACTATACATTTATGTTTCTTTTTCTCCTTGTCCTTCCTCTCTCTAAAAATAAATAAATAAAATATTTTTAAGAAATAAATAAAAGCAGCTGAAGTCATAGGATAGAATACTAGGGAGGAGACATGCACAGAAAGAGAATCCTGGTGATCCACAGAGGGTCTCTTCCTTGGGTATTCAACAGATATCAGCATACAAACATAAGGGAAAGAATAATCTGAAAATATGGGGGAGAACAATACCTGGCTATTAGAATAGTACCTGTCCCCATGAGCCAGAGTGGAAAACCTCACAATTTATAGGGCATTGGGTAAAACAGTCAGGATAGTCTTGCCTCAATAGTGGGAATAACTAGACCTAGAAGAGTACCACTCCAGTCATACCTAACAAATCATAAAAGTAGAACCCCTAAGGATAAAACTATTTCCAAGTAAATTAGCAGTATCTAGGAACAAAGCTCAAGAAGATTAGTAGTAAAATATACAAAAATATCTAGTACCTAAGAAGGCAAAATTCATGTCTGCTATCCAACTAAAGATTAGCAGGCATACAAAGAGGTGGGAAAATGAAGCCACTAAGGAGGATAATCAATCAAGTGAAACAGACTCAAAATTTTAAAGTACCAGAGAAAGGTTTTAAAACAATTATAACACATATATGTTCATAAAGTTAAGCAGATACATGGAAAATATTTTTAAAAGGCCCAAATGCAACTTCTGAGTATAAAAACTATAATGTCTGACATGAAAAATACACTAGATAGAATTAATGACAGATTAGATATTGTGGAAGAAAAGGTGGGTTAAGAAGGGCACAGGAAAAAAATTCCAAGGTAAGACACAAAGAAAAAATATGAAAATGGTGTAGAGCTGTAGAACAGTGAGCTGTAGAACAACTTGAAATGGTCTAATGTGCAGGAAACTGGTGCCCATAAATATGGAAAGGAAAAGATAGACATAATATATGAAGAAATAATTGCCAAAATTTTTCCAAACTTAATAAAAATTATAAAACCACAGACCCAGGAAACCAAATGAATCCAAAGGAAAAGAAACATGAAGAAAACCACATAGAGTTAAGCTACATTTAAATTGCTCAAAACCAGTAATAAACAAAAAATCTTAAATGCAGCTGGAGGAGAAAAACATGTCATATACAGAGGAACAAAGACAAGGATGAGAAACAACATAAGCAAAAAGATGATGGAGCAAGAAATGAAGAAAGGGGAGAAAACAGCCTAGAATTCTATATCCCACAAAAACATCTTTCAAAATGAAGGTGAAAATAAAGATATATTCACACACACAAAAACTGAAAGAATTCATCATCAGCTACCCACACTACAGGAAATGTTAAAGCATATCCTCCTGGCAGAAGGAAACTGACACCAGATGGAAATAAGAAACAATGGACCGAAGAGCACTGGAAATAGAATATAGATATCAATAATATATTACTCTTTAAGATTTATTTCTTATTATGTAAATGTCTTTTAAAAGTAACTGTTTAAACAAAAGTAATAACAGTGGATTATGGGGTTTATACCCTGTGAAAGTAAAATGCATAGAAAAATATCAAAGTTTTAGAGGGAAGAAATGGAAGCATCTTATTGTAACATCCTTATGCTAAATCTGAAGTTGCACAATATCACTTCAAGGTAGATTGTGACAAGTGAAAGTTGTATACTATAAACCCCTCTTGAAGTAACAACTAAAAATAACAAAACAATGAGTTATGGTTAATAAGCTTCAAGGAAACAAAATGGAATTTTAAAATACTTGAGTAATTAAAAACAAGGCAGAAAAGTAGGAAAAGGGAAAAAAAACAAATGGGACAAATCGAAAACAAATAGCAAGATCACAAATTCAAAATAACCATAGCAATACACGCATCAAAGTAAAAGGACAAAACATCCCAATAAGAGGTAGAGATTATCACATCAGTTTTTTTAAAAAAAGCAAAACCCACCCACATGCTACCTACAAGAAAGTCACTTTAAATATAAAGACATAAATGTGTCAAACATAAAAATATGCTCAACAATTCTACTTGTAAGTATATACCCAAGAGAAATAGCCACACAAAAACCTGTTCACAAATGTTTGTGGAAACATTATTCATAGAAATGAAAATGGCTCAAACCGGAGAACAAATCAAAGCCCCAGAGCCAATTTATCTAAGCAATGAAGAGATTACCAACCTATCAGATGCACAATTCAAAACCCTGGTAATCAGGATGCTTACAGAATTGGTTGATTTTGCTCACAAATTAGATGAAAAAATGAAGGCTACAATAAGTGAAATGAAGAAAGATGCATGGGGAACCAACAGAGATGGGAGGAAAACTGGGACTCAAATCAATGGAGTGGACCAGAAGGAAGA
>PVKU01013136.1:0-30846 GCA_004027475.1 Anoura caudifer | reverse complement strand
CCCATAACGGCATGACCTTTTCCTAACCTGTCTCTGCTTCCCTAAGCTGTGCTTTTCTCCTTAATTGTCTTTTCTCCTGGGAGAAAAGGAAGTACAGCTGTGAATTTCAGTTCACTTACATGTAGCTCTGGTTCCTTATCGCAGGCTGGATAGCAAAAGAAGAGCTTGACTTCTGTCCTCATTACGGTATTGAAAATTGGGACTTACTCCAAAGATACTACCAACCCTGTCTTGCACCAGGCCTCAGGGATCACTGTGTTGGGGAAATGTCCATGGCCTTGAACCCGTGTTGGCTTAGACAGAGAATCTCACTTTGCCATCCACTTTTGAGTCCAGTTCTAATTCCCAAAGGAAGTTCTGCTTTCTCAGTGGCTTAATCTGGATTGTTAACATTCCTCAATGCCAGAGCTTTTCTGAGGTATAACAACTTTTAATAAAATTAACTTTTCTAATTTTTCACTCTTTGGCAGGACAGGAAATTCAGATTTAAAGAAGAAAAAGGGACCAACATGCACTGGAAAATATAATCCTCTAGCCCCTCTCTGTCTTATCTTTTCTATCTCTGAAACTATGATTAGGTAATACTCAACCTAATTATTCTACAGTTTTATAAAAAAGCTCCTGCCCTGGTTGGTGTAGCTCAGTGGATTAAGTATGCGCTGAGCACCACAGGGTCACTGGTTCAATTCCCAGTCAGGGCACATGCCTGTGCTGCAGGACAGGTCCCCAGTGGGGGCCATGTGAGAGGCAACCACACAATAATATTTCTCTCCCTCCCTGTCTTTCTCCCTCCCTTCCCCTCTCTCTAAAAATAAAATACATAAAATATTTTTAAAAATTAAAAAATAATAAAAAGCTCCCTTTTCTCCAACTAGTTCAACTAATATAATTTTCAGTAATTAGTATACACAGAGGCTTAAACTGCCTAGATTGCCTTTAACGTCCTTTTCTAGTGACTTACGACAGTGCCTAACACACAACAGTTAATAATATTTGCTTTATAGAGGTCATGTAGTACAGTTGTTTAGAGTACGGACTCAGAATTTCTGGGTCATGTGTATGCATAAATATTTTTAATTTTTAAAATTTTGGCGGATACTACCAAATTGCTGTTCTAGGGATTGTCCTGATTTATGCTGCTAATAACAGTGAATGCAGGTGTCCATTCCCTCTCTCCTTCGGGTCTACAGCATGTAAGTCTTTAAAACACATTTATTTTTTTTAATTTACATTCTTGATTACTACGTATGGTAAGCATCTCTTCACATATTAATAGGTTCATAAATTCATTGCAAATTTCTCTATAAGATTGCTTGTTTTATCGGTAACTTAGAGAGCCTCCTTACTGATATGAAATTTAATTTTTTCTCATTTCTAAACTGCACAGAATTTAAAAGTCTCTCCATTAATTTTCTTATTATTTTTTATGTTGAGATACTTAAAGAGTGACCAGTGTACCCTCATAATTTTTTTCTTAATAGGAATATTTTGCAAAGCTATAGAATAATAATATAACCAAGATATTATCTTAACATCGATACAGTGAAGGTACAGAAAATTCTCTTCACCGTGAACATATGTCATGTTGTCCTTTTATAGCTACACCTGTTTCATTCCCTCCCAGACACCTCTGTAACCTTTGGCAGCTACTGATCTGTCTTCCATTTAAATACTTTTGTTGCTTTAAGAATGTGAGGTAACAGGAATCATGTAGTATGTAACTTTTAGATATTGCTTTTTTCTCGCCCAGTATAATTACTCTAAGAATTATTTAAGTTGTTATGTATATTAATATAGCCCATTCCTCTTTATTCTGAGTAGTATTCCATAATGTGATATTCCAAGATTTTTTTTAACCATTTGCACACTGAAGAATATCTGAGCTGTTTATAGTTTTTGGCTGTTATGAATAAAGGTGCTATAAAATTTGTGTATAGGTTTTTGTGTAAATATGAATTTTCATTTCTATATGATAGAATTCTCCAGTGAAATATTCTGGCCCAGATGTTTCATTTTGGTGAAGGTTTATAATTAAGAACTCTATTTTATAGTTGCAGGACTATTCAAATGGTCTATTTCAGGATGACATGCTTCATTTTTTCAGTCTGGCTCATAGTTGCCACTTAACAATTATTAAGTATTTTAATTAAATTCTCCTAATTGACTCTCTGGTATCTAATGGCAAATCTCCGGGAGGGGAAGTGTCCTGTCCTCTTCATCTGGGAAGAAACGATTTTCACACATAATGGGTTCAAGGAACCTCACTAATTTACAGTTTGTTTAACTTTTTTATTGTCCTAAACATAGTTGCCACTTTTGCAACTTTCCACATCACTGAACCAAGGTCTTAAAATAACTGCATATGATACGGGCATGTAAGTGTTTGAGTATATACTTATCATATAGCTTCTCTTTGGAAGATAACAATTCTAGTAGTAATACCAATACTGCTAATATAGTGCCATACCTCTGTAGAAACTGTATAATTTAAGTCCTTCTACACATTGCCTGACTCTCACTGCCACAATTAAAAAAGTGGTGAAGTAATTCGCCCATGTTAAACAGTGCATGAGGAGGCACTGAAGGAAAGAAAATTATGACTGCAAATCCAAGCATGTTGCTCTGTCTCTGAAGTGGTCTGTCTCTTGTTAAACATTCCCTTCCTCTCTCACGGTTAGTCCTGATGCTGCTGTCCCCAGGGCCCCTCTTGGAGTAGCCCTGTTCTGTGCAAGTATTTTTTCAATCTGTGTATATGGATCACTCACAGCCAGCCCCACTGCATAGGACTATGTGGGAGAGGGAACAAGGAATATAAATGCAAGGTGATTTCTTATCTACCCTAAAATATGAGAATTATGAACCAGCTGTTCTCAAACCATGTACATAGCATTTAAGTAGAGAATTTAAAAAAATTTTTGATGCCTTTCTTTTATCTGCGGGTATTCTGATTGACTTGTGTGGGGTAACTCAGGACATGGCCCCTGCATGACCTCAGAGAACAGATGGCTGACTGGCCAGCAGCCATAAGGAATGAGGAAAACAGTCTGTATCTCAATGTCCTAGCCTATTCAAGGCTCCTGTGTTTACCATAACACTGTAGAGCTTTCACATTCCACCATGTCCCCGTCACTGCCGCCAACCCCTCCCTAACCCTGCAAGCGGAGCCAAGGCCAGAGGGCAGGGCACAGCCTCTTCTGCCTGAACCCTGCCATCGTGCGCTCCTCTGTAACCTGAATAATAAGCAGCGTGTCCACAGCAGGTCCTGTTCTGCTGGTCCTCCAGGTGGCTTTTCCAGAATATCGTGAGGACAAGCTCAGCTCCCTGGCATGGAGCCCCTCCGTTACAACTTGGCATAAGGTGCAATCAGGGTATGAGGGTTCCTAAAAGCCCCCCAAGTGATATTAATGTACAGCAAAACTTGGGAAACGTTATTCTGTAAAATACTCAAATAAGATACCTAAAAGATAAAATTAGAATGTTCTTAAAGTGACTTTTTAATTATAATAGCTTAGCAAGTTGAAAAAGTTTCTCAAGATTCAGGTTGGGAATGAGTTAAATCTATTTTTTAAATTGCCTTGTTTTTTAAGTAATATTTTCAAAAAGTGTTCTCCTTCATGAGGTCCAAATGTCTCTTTCTTTAAAAAAAAAATGTATTTAATAATGGTATTTAATGAAGTCAGCCTTTTGCACAGAATGTTATTACACTTTGTTTTAAGAGGAATTTCAGTTGATCTTGTCACATCCTGACACAAATCTAAAAGTCACCAAGGACAAACATAGTAACGTCATCGTAGTCCAAGGATTATACATTCATTCTCTTAACTTATTGATAGGGGCATCCAATTCTTCCACTGATTTAGAGCATACAGAAAGGGAAAGTGCTAGGTGATACATTTTTTTAAATGTGTGCATGTGTGTGTTTTAATATTTCTGAGTAGTGTAAAAGAGTAATACTTAGATTTCAGGAAGAATTTCTTATCTCCATACAATATTGAACATTTGAAAAATGTATTAAGAAGACGTCAAATTATCCTGATTAGATGGCTCAGATGGTTGGAGTGCCATCCTGCACACCAAAAGGCTGAGGGCTTGATCCTCGGTTAGGGTGCACACCTAGGTTGCAGATTCAATCCCTGGTCAGAGATTGTGTAGGTTTCTCTCTCTCTTTGTCTCTTTCTAAAACCAATAAACAAAAACTTGAGTGAGGATTGAATATATATAATGGCCTGTCTGGAAAAAGCCCAGCCATTGTTAATATAACAAGAATGGTTTGCATGACATTGATGTAACCTGGCAGCCAAGGAGAGTGGACTGGAATGCACATGGGTGAACAATGATGACTTCACTGTACTGGTCAGTGGGGGCAGTAGATGCCACCGAGTGAGCATGTGTACTGTGTGGCTGTCACATTCAAAATGACTGAGTGAATAGAGCAACCAATCTACATCATATTTTGCATTAAGCTTGAACATTCCTCCGTGGAAACTATTCAGATGATTCAGAAGGCCGCAACTATGGGTAACCAGTGATTGGTAGCTTCATCACAACATTGCACCCACTCATGTATCACGTCTCCTGCAGAGATTTTTGGTAAGACATCACATCACACAGGTAACTCAGACCCTCTACAGCCCAGATTTGATGTCCTGAGACTTCTGGCTTTTCCCCAAACTAAAATCACCTTTGACAGGGAAGAGATTTCAGTCTGTTGATGAGATTCAGGAAAAGACAATAGGGCAGCTGATGGTGAATGGGAGAACTGTGTGAGGTTCCAAGGAGCCTTTTTTGAAGGGGACTGAGGTGTTGTTGTCCCATGTACAGTGTTCTTTGTATCTTGTATCTTCTTAAATAAATGTTTCTATTATTCATATTACATGGCTGGATACCTTCTAGACAGACTCTACACACACACACACACACACACACACACACACACACAGGGGGGTCTGGCACAAATTTCGCCCTTTTTTATTACAAAATCATAACCATGTAATTCTGTAACATACCAATACCACACTCAAGTACACCATATGATATTTTAAGTGAAATGTTCAAATTAAAACTATAAATTATTATACCCATATTATTGCCCTACCAACCACACTTAAGCACTCAAGCAGATGTTACTTCTGCCAGACAATAATATATGTAACATATATGTGTGTATATATAAAATATATATAATATATATGCCCCAAATATATATGTGTGTATATATACATATATACACATATATGCCCCAAATATCATATTTGTATAAAATGTCTTTTAAATTTTTATTTGTTATAATAACTATTTTTACAGTTGAAGGATTTTTGTTTTCTGTTAGGTGGCAATATGATGAAACAAATAAACCTTTGGATAGTTTATTCCAAAATATCTATATTTCTGTGGACCCTACCTTTTCTGCTTTGGGTATACAGGAGTTCTTTTACCTCTTCCCATATTCACACAAGCAGTTACAGTGGCTTCTAGAAATACTTCTTCTCTCTTTCAGTAATTCCTCATGCTTCAGAGTTTGGAATTTTTTTTTTTTTGGTATAGGTAAAAACAAATAGAGGTAGGGTAGCAAAATGGTGGCAGTGTAGGTGGGAGCTGAGTCGACTTGCTTGTGCACCCAAGTGGGACACCAAGTCGATCTTCTGAAGAACAGGTTGAACAGCCAACAGAATCCCAGCTGATAGAAAGTTTGGAAGCCAAAGTATGCAGAGGACACTTAAACGGGCAGTGAGGAGATTTTGTAGGCCCACAGGAAGATATTCCAGCCTTGCACCCCAGAGACCGTGGCTGCTGACTGAGCATCAGAGAGGTAGTCGGTGATAGGAGCCTAGTGGTCCCTTCCCTCCCAGAGCAGGGAAGTCCCAGACCTGTACCAGGAGAGACCTAGACACATAAAGTCACTGGGGAGATAAAAAGGCAGTAAGTGACACACAGCTGATGGCATACCCCAGCTGGGGCAGCAGTTCCCAGCTGGGACAGTACCAGAGAAATTGAGGAGCTGGGTGACACCTGGAGATGGGATAAGGAATGTGCCTCGACTGGCTGTGTCCTAGAAAGAGTCTGGACTGGTTAGAGAGTTGGACTGTGTGGAAAGGCAGGCACTAGTTAGGAGTAGCAGGTGGCACCCAAGGGCAGTTTTCTTTAACACCCATTTATGATAAAAACACTCAGCAAAGTGGGAGTAGAAGGGGCATACCTCAACATTGTAAAGACCATGTATAAGAAACCTACAGCCAACATCATACTCAATGGGCAAACACTAAAAGCTTTCCCACTAAGATCAGGAAAAAGACAAGAATCTTACTTTCACCACTTCTATTCAACATAGTATTGGAAATCCTAGCCACAGCCATCAACCATGAAAAGGAAATAAAAGGCATCAAACTTGGAAAGGTGGAACTAAAATTGTCATTGTTTGCATATGACATGAAAGTGTACATAAAAATCCCTATTGACACCACCAAAAAACTATTTGACCTAATAAGCGAATTAGGCAAAACAGTGGGATACAGAGTCAACTTTCAGAAATTGAAGGTATTTCTGTACACCAACAATGAAATATCAGAAACAGAAATCAGGGAAAAATCCTGTTTGCTATAGCAACAAGAAAAATAAAGTACCTAGGAATAAACCTAAGCAAGGAGGTAAAAGACCCATTCTCAGAAAACTATACAATACTGAAGAAAGAAATTAAGGAAGACAAAAATAAACAGAAGCATTCACTGTGTTCATGGATTAGAAGAATTAATATCATCAAAATGTCCATAGTTCGCATAGCAATTTACAGATTCAATGAAATCCCCATTAAAATACCATTGACATATTTCACAGATGTAGAGCAAACATTTCAAAAATGTATATGGAACCACAAATGACTCCAAATAGCCACAGCAATTTTGAGAAAGAGTAACAAAGTTATTCTGTTAGGAAGGGTCATAATACCTGACATCAAACTATATTACAAGGCCACAGTATTCAAAACAGTCTGGTACTGGCATAAGAACAGACACAAAGACCAATGCAACAGAATAAAAAGCCTAGTCTCTAGGGTCAATTAATATTCAACAAAGGGGACAGAAGCATAAGGAGTAAAAACAAATGGTGTTTGGAGATCTGGACAGCTACATGAAAAAAATGAAACTTTACCACCAAGTTACACTATACACAAAAATAAACTCAAGATGAATAAAAGACTTAAATATATGTCATGACACCATAAAAATCCTAGAGGAGAACATAGGCAGGAAAATCTCAGATATTCCACACAGCAGTATTTTCCCTGATATGTCCTCTAAAGCAAGGGGCATAAAGGAAAGAATAAATAATTGGGACTTCATCTAACTAAAAAGCTTCTGCATACCTAAAGAAAACATCAACAAAATGAAAAGGAAACCAACCAGATGAGAAAATATCTTTGCAAATGATACCTCGGACAAGGGTTTGATCTCCAAAATATATGAAAAACTCACATGACTCCACTCCAGGAAGACAAACAATCCAATTAAAAATTGGGCAAAGGACCTGAACAGACACTTCTCCCAGGAGGACATACAGAGGGCCCAGAGACACATGAAAGGATGCTCAGCAACACCAGCCATCAGAGAGATGCAAATTAAAACCACAATGAGATGCCATTTCACACTGGTCAGAATGGCCATCATAACCAAATCCATAAACAAGTTGTGCTGGTGAGGCTGTGGAGAATAGGGAACCCTAGAACATTCTTGGTGGGAATACAGACTGGTACAGCCACTTTGGAAAACAGTATGGAATTTCCTCAAAAAAACTAAAAATGGAATTGCCTTTTGATCTGGCAATTCCACTGCTGGGATTATACCCTAAGAATTCTGAATCAGCAATTCAAAAAAACTTATACACCCCAATATTCATAGCAGCACAATTTACCACAGTCACATGATGGAAACGGCCTAAGTGTCCATCAGTAAATGATCAAAGAACTATGGTAGTACATTTACACAATGGAATACTACACAGCAGAAAGAAAGAAGGAGCTCCTACCGTTTGCAATGGCATGGATGGAACTGGAGAGGATTGTGTTAAGTGAAATAAGTTGGGTGGTGAAAGACAAATACCATGTGATCTCACCTATAAGTGGAACCTAATCAACAAAACAAACAAGCGAGCAAAATATGAGCAGATACATTGAAATAAAGAACAAACTGACAGTAACCAGAGGGGAGGGGGGAGGGTGATAATGGGGGAAAGATGGGAAAGGTCATTAAGGAACATGTATAAAGGACACATGGACAGAACCAAAGGGGGTTAGGATTGAGGGTGGGAGGTATGGGTGTTTGGGACAGGGGAGAATGGTGTGGGGAAAATGAAGACAACTGTACTTGAACAACAATAAAAAATAGAGATAGATGAGGATATGTATACACTCTTTCCTTGTCTCCCTGTCTTCAATTATAATGAAATGCTATTGATTGTCATAAGCTACATATAATATCTGAGAGTAAAAGCCATTCTTGAACTAGAATAAGGAAAAGCAAAGACATAATATATGTAGCATTAAAATAGATAAAGAAATAGCCCTATCTAGGTGTCTCAGTTGGTTCAAGTATCATTCCATGCACCCAAAGGTTGCATGTTTGAAACCCAGTCAGGGCACATTTCTAGGTTGTGGGTTCAATCCCCAGTCAGAGCACATATGGGAATCAACTGATGTGTTTTTTCCCTCACATTAATGTTTTTCTCTTCCTTCTTCTCTCTCTAAAATCAATAAACACATCTTCAGATGAGAATCTAAACAACAGCTAAACAAATATAGATTTTTATTATAAATTGGCTTTTGATGGTAAATTTTATGTAAAATCCTCCACTTTTCTAATTAAATAACTTTAAAGACCCAGAAAAATAAACTGACTCTTAAAATTGAAGAGAAAAAAAAAAAAGACAGAAAAAAATGTAACATTGCTCTCTAAGGAAAATATTTACTATTATGAGAATAAATTTGGAGTAAGAAAAACCCACCTTGGTCAAAACAAGAATCTTCAATCTTCAGTGTGGCAAAACCATAAGGGAAGCCTTTAGAAAAGATCAAATTTTGTGATCCCATGTGGATTCCATGAGCCCTTATATGCAGCAAAAGGGGAAATCTAAAGGTGGGAAATGTTGACTGAAGATGAAATACATAACCATTGAATGAAAAACTTAATAGAGTCAGTAAATTTGAGATTGAAAGCTAAATTTAAAAAGCAAAAAAATAAAAAATAAGATTAATTCCTAGTTTGAGCAAGTTTCCCAGAACTCAGAGCGGGAAAAAAGTGAACATAAAGTGCAAAAACTGATGTGTTAGGAATGACCATCAGCTAAAATAATAAAGGAGGCAATTTCAAGGGTCTGTCCTTTCACAGAAACATTATTAAAAATCAAGCAAAAACTATCACAATAAACCTTATCAGGGTAAAGGAAAACAAACAATTGTTTAAAGTATCAAAGCAACTGCTGAATCAAGGAAAAGACAACTTAAGCACGTAGGAAAACCTTGTGGCAGGCAGTTTTGCTTGCGGTGGACCCACCGGTCCCCCTGGTGCTGTGAGGATCTAAGACTGTCACCCACAAGCTCCTTGTGGAAGGTATTTGAAGGAGCAAAGCAGACCTTATTTCTCAAAAATTATGTGTCTTTCTAGCTGCCTGCAGGACTGCTTGAAGGAGGCTGCCTTAAGGGCTGAGGTATGTACATGAATTCGTCTCTTAAATTATGAAAATTACTCCCAGCAGGAAAGCAGAAGCATTTCTCTAAAACACCATGAGGCAAACACCCAACCCTGAACCACCTGGGGAACAATACAATTGAGGCAAACGATAGGGTTGTTAAAACCTGAAGGAAAAGTGTGGGAGTAACTTGAATAGACATTTTTCTAAAGAAGTGTACAAAAGGCCAGTAAGTACATGAAAACATGCTCATTGTAATTAATCACTTGGACAAAGAAAATCAAGATAATGATACGATACGACTTCACACTCGATAGGATTGCTACCTTAATAAAGATTTTTAAAAAATGAAAAATAGAAAGTATTAGTGAGGATGAGCCAAAATGGGAACACTCATATGTTGCCTGAGGTAATCTAGAAGGGTATAGCCTGTGTTGAAAATATTTTGTCAGTTTCTTAAATAGTTAAATATTGAATTATTATGCAATATAGCAAGTCTGCCCCATATATATATATGAATTAAAAACAAATACTCAAACAAATGCTTGTACCTAAATGTTTACAGAAGCACCATTTATAATAATCAAAATAAGAAAACAATGCTCATCAAGGGGTAAATGAATATAAAAATTATGTTATACACATGCAATGGAATATTTCTTAGTCATAAAAAAGGGAATAAAGTGTTCATAGATGTACAAATGAATAAACTTCAAGAACATGATGCTAAGTGAAAGAAATCAGAAACAATCATGTATGATTATATTTATATGAAATATTCACAATAGGTAAATACATACAGAAAACATATTTGTGGTTTCTAGGGACTTGGGGAATAGGGAATAGCTACTTAATGTGTATGAGTTTTTCTTTAGGGGTGATGAAAATATTTTGAAACTAGAGGTGGAAGTTTTACAATATTGTACACATACTAAATACCACCAAACAATTTACTTTAAAATGATTCACTTTATGTTGTTTGCATTTCACCTTATTACAAAATTTAAAAAGTGATGTGGCAGTTAAAAATAGTTGGACTAATATATACCTATAAATTTCAAAAAGGAAAAATTGAAGAAGATAAAATTGTCTAGTTAATAATATACCATATATTGCCATGTATAATGCACACCCATGTTTTTGCCTCAAACTTCAGAAAGAAATCTTTCATTTAAGTTTTTAATTCAATTTTTTAATTATTTACCATATTTTGCCATGTATAATGTGCTCCCACATATAGTGCATGCACACATTTTTAGCCCAAACTTTCAGGAGAAAAAAAAAAAACTTTGTTTCAATTTTTAAATTCAATATTTTGTTTATTTATGTTTAGAAACAAAACCAATGATCGTATTCCAGGGTATTATTTTTATATGGATATTGTTATTGCTTACTAGAGCTACAGTTTTAATGCATAAGCATAAATCAGAAAAAATAAAACATTTATATAGTTACGGAATTAGTCCTACCCATGTATAATGTGCATCCTTATTTTTCCCTAAAAATCTTGGGCAAAAAGTGCACATTATAAATGGTAAAATATAGGTAATATTCCCTGAGCTAAAAGGCTATTTGAGGGCTTTACTAATGGCTGTTTTTCCTGCTTGGGAATTCCCCCCGCCCATACTTTATATGCTCACTCTTTTGTTTTATTTAAGTCTTTGCTCATTGCTCTTCATCAGGGAACTTTGGGCTTTCTATCAAAATTGTACTCTCTTCCTTTTTCCCTACTTTTTTTTTTATTTCATTAGATTTTTCTTCATAGTACTTATTACCATCTGATACATTGTAGAGTTGTTTTTAATTGTCTCTTTTCGCTGGATGTATATTCCTTGAGAGGTCAGACTTTGGTTGGCTGTTGTCTTCTTATACCTAACATACATGTTGAACATATACAGGGGTGGGCAAAAGTTGGTTTACACTTTTTCTGTGGAAAAATAAAACAATAAATAATAATACAAGAATAAACTGTATTTCTTGTACTCACATCTTGAAACCCATTTGGCCCATCCCTGTATTTTATTGAACCAAATAATGCACTGAACCCAAGTTTAAACCAACAAATATTTCTTGAGTAACTTGTTATTCAGGCCCAGCAATTTTCAACTGATGTGCTGCAAGAATTTTTAAAACATGCAATACCTGACTATTTAGTCAGGCACACTAACATATTTTTCCTTAGGTTGTCAAATAAAAAAGAAATGACAAAAACCACCACAATAGCCATCCAGTGTGAATGAATCTAAATTATACATATTTTTTATCAGATCAACAAAACTTTTTGCTGTACTGCAGAATTTTAT
This sequence comes from Anoura caudifer, assembly GCA_004027475.1. Classification (NCBI taxonomy): domain Eukaryota; kingdom Metazoa; phylum Chordata; class Mammalia; order Chiroptera; family Phyllostomidae; genus Anoura; species Anoura caudifer. Next base: position 18,865 of record PVKU01013136.1, on the reverse strand, counting down.
TAAACAGTTTATGTGTGCCATGAAATGAAAAAGGTTAAAAAATCATTGATCTAGACACTCAGTTACACATAATTAAAAAAAAAATTCAGAACAAAGTAACAGACTAAATAAAGGAAGGAAATTATAATGTGATTTGGAGCTAATGAATCCAATTTGCCTGGAGAAAAACTTTATCTTGGTACATTTTGTGAAATGAGACTTTAATTTCTTGGGATCAAATCATAAAATGTTTAATGTGCTACCAAGAATTGCACTGTATCATGTAGGCAAGAGGAGTAGGGAAAAAACTGACTGAATAACACAGTAGGGAGGTTAAGGGCTGGCATTCTCCAGAAACCTAAGCTCAGCAGTGAAGTTTGAAACTGGGATACACAAGCCTTCTTATAATGAAGACTGGGGATACTGGAGACGGGACCCTAGACTGAAGGTCAGATTTATAGTGAGACTGATGATGGATCATTTTAGGCATAGTTACAATTGGAAGAAAGGCATCACAAGCAGGGCAGGTACACAGCCTGTGGCAGGTAAAGGAAACAAGAAGCTGTATCAGAGAAGCTATTACACATTAGGAAATTCAGAACAGGAGCCAGTGGAGGGCAAGTCTGCATCACCAAGATGAAGGTGACCTGTGCAGATGTTCTATTTACTACCACAGAAAGGCAATATTATCAGTGCAATCGCTTCACAGCAATAAAAGAAAACATAGACTAAAAAGGAAATAGGGAAATAAAAATCAAAAAATAATAATGCCAGTTAGATTGAAAAACTCCCTGATCAGGACAGTCCTTGAGCTGCCATGAGTGTGGCCTTTCAGAGTCACTCGACCAGAGAACAGTTGGTGCTACGCTACAGCCTAGCTTCCCTTCTGCTCGAGGGGAGTGCTGGATTGGACGTGAGGGTCACTTCCACTTGACTGTGTCGAGAAATTAAAGTGTGACCTTAGTTTAGACCTTTGTAAATGATTAATTATTCTTTTTTATTGTATCCATATTAAATCCCTATGAAAACCTGTTTTGTTTTGTTTTTCAAGTTCAGTAATACCAGTAATACCAGTAAACCAGGAAAATTAAGAATGTCTGAGTAGGAAAAATAAGAACAACCCCACTCACGGAATTTTTACACTTTCATTTGTAAAGTTCAAGATACAATGTTTACTGATAATATTTGTCTTTCAGGGAGGAAATAGATATGAAATCTGCTTTAAAAGCTCAATGCCTAAAGTGGTCCTGACCAGAAAACATTACTCCAAAACTCATTTTTATACCAGAAGTGAGTCACTCTTGAATCAGACCAACTCTCTAAGGAGGTTCTAATTAAAATGCACTTCAGTAGCATTCTAAACCCAATTTTAATGAGAAAACATTTTTACACTGAGTTAATTTCTTATCTTTTTTGGATAGGTAAAATCTGACAAAACCAAAATTTTCCATGTTCTTGTTATGATTATTCTGGAACTATACAGTCGAAGAGGAAAATAGTCAAAAATTAAAATAAAAACAGATTTTCACACATAAAGATGTCATGGTGGGTCATTGTTATATTATTCTGCTTTGATTCTCCGTATAGTACTAATTAATAGCTTATATTTTTCTTAATGATATATTTTTAGTTGTTCCTTGTATATTCCACTAGATAACTTATTATTTCTTTGCTAGCTATATGAGTTTATATGACCTTGAAGGATTGATAAAGCATATTTGAAGACTAATAAAATGGAAATTGAATATGATCCTTCTTCAAGGCCAGAGTCTCTGACCATGGCTCTGGTTTATTGGAATCAAGTCTGAAAATATCAGTGGCCCTGTGTAATCTGATTCTGTCTCCATCCACTTTTTATCAACTCTCCTCTACCCACTGTCCAACTTTGGTAACATCTTATTTTCCTTTATACTGTTAGGTAGGACAGTTAGTAAACTGAGGCAGGGAGGAGGCAGGAGACATGTCTCACCCATTGACTCAGCAGTCCTGAGCCAGGTGTTCCAAATATCACAAGCAGGGATAGTTTAGGATGAGGGGGGTCCTTAAGACTCTGTTGGGAAAGGGAGCCTCTGTAGCAATTTCACTAAGACAAAGAGCCTTTACTAGCTAGGCAAGAAAGCCTTTGCAGCTGTACATTATTCCCAAGGTTTAGAAGGGAAAGAAGGAAGAGGAGCCTAGGAGCTAACTAAAGTATATAACTCTTGAACCCCAATAGTCTGTGCACTCAGATCAGCTGAGTGCCCACTTGTAACCTTGGCTCAAGCATATAGAACAAACTTACTAACAACTTTATTTCCTCTGTATCTCAGGCATTCATTCTAGCCAAGTGCCTGGTTGAAGCTTTGTTCTCGTATATGTTTCATAAATAAATTTGCTACATCATTTCCACTATATGTGTTGTCTTCTATTTGAATACATATTTTGCAAGCAATAAAAGAATTGAGGATAGGTGGTCAGTCCCCTGACTCGGGCCTCTCAGGTAACAACACTGTGGATACTATTCATACATCCACGCTGTGTATACATCATCTATTTGCTAATCGTGTGTGTATGCATGCATGTATACATGTGTGCATGTTCCTGATTACCTTAGGTTATAGAAGCAAGTCAATTACAATTTTTGGTTCCTGACACATTTTAATCATGCATATTTATTTATGTTTTATTCGGGTAGGTATTAAAACTCACCACTTAAAACATAAGCTTGGTTGGAACTTTACAAAAATTTATACTCATTTAACCATATTATATATATATGATCCCAAGCTCCCTTCCACCTGAGATAAGTGATCACTCCAAAACTCATGTTCATCTTTTCCTTACATTTTAATATATAACTTCTTATTGCATATATGAGGGGTCCCCCGAAAACAAAATTTATTTATAAAAAATTGTGTATTTATTCTTACATGTTTAAATTTCAGTTACCTTCAAAGTACTCTGCATCTGATGCAATACACCTATTGAGATGTTTTTCCCAGTGCTCTAAACAGTTTTTGAAGTTGTCAATTTTGATGCCTTTAGTACTTCTGCCATTTTTTGTTTCACCTCTTCCCTGTGAGCAAAACACGTCCCTTTGAGGACATTTTTCATCTGGTGAATAGGAAGGATGGGGCACGGGAGTCATGCCATTTTTGGTCAAAAGCTACTGAATACTCAGTGTGGTGTGGGCAGGTGAGCTTGTACATCACCCATCCTGAAATGGGCAAATGCATTGTAAGAGTCTTTAAAAAAAATCACTGAAGCCAAACGCAGCCTCTTACAGCAATGCCAGCTGGTGCACCGAAACAGATAGGTTCTTAGAAAACTCACTTGCTGGGGAAGCCTGTACTACAAGGGGTCTGCCCTCCAGAAGATAATTCCATTTTTGGAGGTCCCCTTCTTATATGTGCACTTAAAATTATTTACTTACTTTTTAATTGTTTAAGTACAGTTTTCTCCATTTTCCCCCACAATTCCCCCCACTTCCAAAATTATTTATTTTTGCTTTAGTTTCTTAACATTACTAAAGTATTATATGAAATCTCTTGAGGTTTACCTTTTGGTATTATATTATTAATATTTATCCAATATGTGCCTATGATTTATTTTTTGTGAATGCCGATTATCCAAACTTTCAATGTGTGAATATAATAAAGATCATTTATGCACTTTCATTGATAGGCATTTGGATTGCTTCTATCTCTCTTTTTAAAGTTTTTTACTATTATGAATAGTTATGAATATTTTTGTGCATGTTACTTGTAATACCTGTCATTTATTTATTTATGGCATGCATGTTTGTTGTGTGCCTATTAAAATACAGGTACCACGCAAGTTGCTAGAGAAAAAAAATAGAGAGGAGAAAAAATTAAGTTTCCTTACTGTTATGGAACTTACATGACTTTATCTGTTAGGTCAGCAAATAAGCTCATTCACTTTAAAAGATTTAATTGAAATATTTCTCCTCATTTTACACATCACAAAATCTAAAGCACAGGAAAATAATAGGAGACTCAGAGTGGCAGCGTTTACCTTAAAGAACTGAAATAAGGTGAATTTTCATTAGCAACTTTTATTTTTTTAGTCAGATTTTTATGGATGGGTTCTTTATTCTTACACACTTTGTATAGACAGCCAGACCACAGACTTGTAAAGCTCATTGGTATTTGAAATTTATAATTTTTAAATATATTCCCTCAAGATTGAAAAATATATAATATAATTTTCCCCCAAGCCCTCTAGGAAAATGTAAATGTCTATTACAAGTTTCTAGCAAATCAATGGATGTTTAGGCACCCTGACCAGAACTGATAAACTCTCGGAGTGCTGTTGTTTGTGAGGGAGTTCTCTTAATGACGTAATAGGAGTAACTTACTGAGAACATGTACATTCTCAAGACAGACTGGGTAGATGAATAGATGAACCTAAGACTTACATTTTCTTTTAACTTATAAGAATGTAAACTCATCATTGCAAATGGTGACATCCGAAACCTTCGCTGGCCTTTGTTCTTTCCCTTCCCTATCTGGAGACAAAAAACAGACTGGCAGGAAGATCTGTGGGCAAACGGCGGTTAGCCTTTCAACGTTACCTTTACGTGACTCACAGCCGGTCCAAGGAATGACTCTGACCCTGGGAGAAACCTTGTGTAATCTCACAGGCAGAATAGATTTTTGTTTTCTACTCAATATTCTTTGTCACATTTTTTTTTACTGTATTATATCATGTGTACATAAATATTATACATAATACATAAACATTATAGCCATTAAACAGGGTGGGGTGAAATTAGGCTTACAGTTGTTTGCATGGAAAATCATACAATAATTAATTAATAATACAAAAATACATTGGGTTTTGCGTACTCATGACTGGAAGCCTGCTTTTGCCCACCCTCTGGGTCTTGTGTTTTCATGTGTTCACCATCCTCGCTGCACTGAGAGCTTCCCCGTGACAGAGTCCATGACTTGGCCATCTTTTTTTTCTTAGTTCTATTCAAATGCCCACTTTATGTCTGACATGGGGGGCTAGATTTTTTTAGATCAATCTTCTGGGCTTGCCTTTGATATAGATTGTCATTTCTTATATTTTTAGCACAAATTTATTTCTCCTATAGGTGGGTTCTCACTGTCTTGTCTGATCAGAGCTTCCTTGATGACAGCCCTCCCCAGACCAAGGTTGAGGGAAAACAATTTCAGGGAGGCGTGAAAGCCTTCCTTTTCCTATGTAAGGTTATCAGAGCCTTAACAGAGAGGACCATTTTGAAGAATAAGGACTGTAAATCTCCACCGACTGAAACCTCTCAAACTAGTGTTCTAGAGAACAGGATTGGGGAAACTGCTTCATGGGAAAAAAAATCCGCCTCTCATATACATGGAACACTTCCATGTTTACAAAGCACTTACTGAGTCCCATATTATGCAGTTCTTTGGGGCAAGACAATGGGAACATTCCCATTCCAGAGAAGAAAACTCCAAGTTTCACAGCTGGCAAGAGGCCACCAACTCCAGGCTGGAAAACAAGGCTTCTCATTTGAATTCCAAGAGACCTTCTAGGACACAACTTTGTTCTGGTGTTAGGGTCAATTATATCAGACTCTCCCCTTCCCAAGAGAATTTTCTCCTTATTCCTGAGTTCTGTATGCTGCGGTAAACACAAAGGGAGGCAAACATGGACCGGACCGTACTGCTCTGTGCAACCTACTCGCTGTCTATATAAAATGAGAAATTGGACTTAACCACATAAAATATTAAGCAAATAAACCATGTTCTAAGATCTGAGAAAAAAATCTGGCCAGGTGAATTCAAGTAATTCTGTGGCCCTTAATAATGTCTTATACACTAAAATACTACCAAGATAGTATTTGATTGCCAATAAATATTCATTATTCGCACTTCATATTACTTGAACTATTACTATCAGATTCTGTTGATCATTCTCTTGTTGAAACATTCGGCTTGGCTTCCAGAACCCCAGAAACTCCTGGTTTGATGTAGATTCTGTTGTGTTTTCTATGTAAGTAATTGTATTGCTTGAAAATATTGAAAATGTTATCTTTTTCCTCCTAGCCCGCGTGCCTCATATTTTCCCTTGCATTATTACAATATAAAGAAAATATGATGATGGGGGAGGAAGATGGCGGCGAGGTAGGTGGGAGCAGAGCCCCCTCCCCCTGCACACAGGTGAAATACCTAGCCGATCTACTAAGGAAAATGTGAGCACTTTGGTAAGAATGAAGTATCTCAAGCTTTTTTTCTGATATGCAGCAAACACACCATTCTTATCAAATAAGTTTTGATTTTTGTTACATGACATTTATCAAGTTAAGGAATTTTTATTTTATTCATAGTTTTTGAGAGTTTGAAAATATAAAAACACACTAAACTTCAGACGTTATATTTTCTGTATCTGTCAAGACTGTTATATATTTATTAATATATTTCTTTCTAAAATACTTGTATAAGATTGAGATTATATATATTGTTTCAGAACTTCTCTCCATAAAATTGCCTGTGTCTAGGAAAGATTAGATAATGGATTATGGCATTATTTTCTTTACTACTTATTATTTTCTCTTGAACCAAATCTCCATCCACTTTAGAGCAAACCTCCTTGATATAATTGTCCCACCCTGACCCTAGGCAGAGATAAAGGAGTTACGTTTGTCAGAGTATTTCTGATCTGTTTTGTCGTTGTCTCCCTCATCCAGACTTTCGCTGAGGTTGGAGTTTTTGTGGAGCTCCATTTTAATGCAGGATTCTCAGTTCCACTGCCCTCCCTGACATTGCTGACTCAAGGTGTTGTCTCCTGTCCCCTCCAGATCCATTCTAGGTCTGCACTGCTGTTAGTAGTATAGGAGTTTTGGCTTTCGTTCTGCTTACCCGTCTCGATTTCGGTTCCAGCTTTGTTTAGGCGTCCATGGATTCATCTTCACTTCTTCTGCACACTCAGCTATACATATGAAATAATGTTGCTACATTTGCCTCTCTAACTCTTCCATAGCAGGATCCATTTCTTTCCAAAATATGTCATCTGTCAGATTGCAAAATGTAGAATCCCATTTACAATAACTTTTCTAAAATTAGTTCGGTTAATAATTTCAAGATGTTGCTAAGCAATGACAGTCTATATATTTTTATTTAAATTTTGTTTTCAAATTATGAAATACAAAGTGTATAGGAAGTATATATGTACATTTCAAAATAAATAAAAGAACAGCTCTGTATCTATTATTAACACCAATAAACATATCACTTATTCCTTAAAAGCCCCTCTGTGTTTCCCAACTACCATAACCTCATCCAAAACCATCTGCCATCTAATGTCAACTAGTTCTTAACTAAATAGTTCCCTGCTTTTTATAAAGAGTAGTATCACTTGTGTATGCATTCCTAAACAATGTATTGCTTAATTTTGCCTGTATTTTTACTTAATGTGTTATCTATCTGCACTTGTTCCTCTTAATATTTTTTGCTTAATATTATCAAGATGTTTAATCTTATGTTGATATATGCATGGTTTATACATAAGTATCATATATCATTTTCATTCATTCTTTTTTTAAAGATTTTTTTATTTGTTTATCTTTAGAGAGGGGGAAGGGAGAGAGAGATGGAGAAAAATCTCAATGTGTGGTTGCCTTTCACACGCCCCCTGGTAGGGCCCTAGCCCGCAACCCAGGCATGTGCCCTCTCTGTGGATCGAAATGGTGACCCTTTGGTTTGCAGGCCAGCACTCAATCCGCTGAACTGTACCATCCAGGGCTCATCCATTCTTTATTGAAGAAAATTATGATTATTTACATATTTTTACAATTATAAAAAATGCTGAGGAAAACTTTCTAAACATATCTCTTTACATGAGATTTGCTCTAGATATGGAGATGCCTGTAAGTACCACATCTCGATCGCAGGGCTTGTACATGTTCAGCTTTGCTAGAAAGCCCAAGATGTTTTCAAATGTACTAAATTACACTACCATGAGCAGTGAATGAGAGTTGTTGCTAATTTGCTAACTTTTTCTTCCAACATTTAATTTTATCAGTCATTTTCTTTTTTGTCAGTCTGCTGGATATAAAATAGTATATTATTTTGAGTTTAATTTGCATTTCTCTGGTTACTAGAAAGGTTAGCATCCTTCTGTAGATTTATTTACCATTCATGTTTTTTCTTCAATAATTAAACGCTCACATTTCCCCTCTTTTTTACCCTTCCCTTATTAAGCTGCTTATGATGAAAAATTTTCTATATACATACTGGATACTAAACCCTTATTAGCTATATGTGCTGCAAATATTTTTTCGAGACTGTGGCCTGGTCTCTTCACTTTTATTATAGTCTTTTTTAATGAAGAGAAGTTCTTGATTTTAGTAGAATTAGATTTATTTTCCATTGTACTCTGCATTCTTTTGGAGTGTGGTCCCTTCACTCTTTAACTATAGATTAAAACTTTTTTAACACTTTGTTAATAAACCTCTTTATAACTTCTAATATCACAGCTGTCCCTTTTTTGTCAAAAATGTTCCTTCTTTTGCTTAAGTAACAATCCCTTGGTTTTCTTTCTTCTGTAGGTTTTTATCTCCTAAGAGAGATTATATTTTACCACATGTCATTTAAATGTTGTTGGCTTCATTGTCTGTACTTATTCCATTAGTCTTTTCACTCCCTTGAGTATTTCTGAGTAACTTCACCATCTCCCATTTCACCTACTACCTCCCAGGCTAAACCATCTTCCGTGGGCTCTTGGACTCAAATATGTAAGTTTAACCAGACATTTACAATCAGATATTTCAAGGTAAACTCAAGTCTAAAACTAATTTAACTTTCTTCAATTAAACCTTATGTGGGTACTCTACAGAACAGTGCCAACATTCAAAATGTTTGATAAATGGATCTCACTCTCCCTTCACCTTTTGACAGGCCTGTTTAACCTCAGTTATGCTTTCCCTTTGGATTTGACAGCAGTATCGGTTTCTTGGTTTTGATCCCCTTCATTTATATTTTAAATGTATGAGTTTAAGAACAAGTTTAAATGACCCATGGACATGGACAACAGGGTGGGGGTTGACTGCAGGAGTGGGGGATACGTCAGGGAGAGAAACAGGGGAATCAAGACAACTGTAATAGAATGATAAAAAAAATGGGGGAAAAGATATGAGTTTACATCCTAATCTCTCTAGACTTTCAGACGCCCAGTTTGCACTGGACAGACAAGACGAGAACCCTCCCTCACATTTCCCTCCTTCTCATGTCCTTCAGAGCTTTCAGCTTAGAAATCTAGGCAGGGTGTAAGAAATGAAAAGTGCCATGCATGTCTATGTTAACAGGGAAAAGGAGTATTTCTTTTAACAAATATCTACAAAATGTTACATTCAATGGTCTTTTATGGTTTTTTTTAATGTTTCCTTTTTACAGTGTGATCAAGTGATCATGTCAGCTTTGCAACAAAAAAGCTGAACACATGTAGCACAGTTTAGAGTAATAATCAAATATTTTTCCAAATGAATGTGGCACAGACTCACATTACACGTAATAGTTATTGTGCATATGGTAATATGCTACTAACAGTAAGTAATTTTCACAAATAACTGTCGGCAATACTACTTCCTCATAGTGCAAAAAAGTATTAGTATTTTTCTTTGTTCATTCTGCAGTGTATAAAAGCAGCTATAAATGTTAGCGGTTTTCCCTGATAGCATGTTCAGTTTAATTTTTATCTCCTTCATGTACCTACACTGATTTTTACTGAAATATGGGATTTAATGCCTGTCCTTTAAGTCCTAGGATCTTACACTTCTAATGATGTTAATGATGTCCTCCTTGTGTGATAATTCCATGGTAGAATAGCCACCTCTTTACTTCTTTAGAAAATGACCCAGTGGGTAGCTAATTCATCAAAGGACTAACTGGAAACCGCTGGACTGAATGGGAAAATAATTTTTCAGTTAAAAATGGTACACAGGTGGATCGTGTCTGTTAAGATTGATTGATTGTAAAGAACAACCACTAACTTCACTCAAGGCTCTGTGTCTATAAACTTACTCAGGTCTTGGAATTTAGATGAGTATTATAATAAAAGTAGTTTTAGATGAGTAAATTAAGTAAAACTCGTGTAGGTTGTTATTGGTATTCTTCCTCAGAAATCTATGTTAACTATAGATAGATATTTCTATGAATCAAACTATTTCTGAAAATACTTTATGCTATTATATCTGTAGTTTAACACCATAGTTAAATACCATCATCAGCTCTGCCTATAACATGCTGGTAAGATCCATTTTGCTTCTGGAAGTTAATTGCTTCTACTTCCATCTCATAATCTTAAATTCTCTCAGTTCTATTAAGAAGAATCCAATTTTAACTGTAAACGTTTCCTACCAACATTTCTGACCAATAGAAAACAGGTGTAACTTCTGGCCAAGATGGAGGCATAGGTAGACACACTGTGCCTCCTCACACAACCAACAGAAGGACAACAACAAATTTAAAACAAAGAACAGCCAGAACTGACAGAAAAATCAAACTGTATGGAAATCTGACGACCAAGGTGTTAAAGGGGTTAAAGTAGAAATATTCATCCAGACTGGTAGGAGGGGAGGAGACAGGCAGTCGGGCAGAGAGGACTCACGGTAAGGTGGCAGCTGGCAGACCCGGTGAGGTGGCAGACTGAGGATTGCGTGGTCCCACGTTAGCATTCAGATAAACAGGGAGGAACAACTGGGGAGAGAGACAGACCACGCAACCCAGGGTCCCAGTTTGGGGAAATAAAGCCTCAAAGCCTTTGACTGAAAACACCTGTGGGGATTGAGGCATCAGTGGGAGAAACTCCCAGCCTCACAGGAAAGTTTGTTAGAGAGACCCACAGGGTCCTAAAATGTACACAAACCCACCCACCTGGAATCAGCACCAGAAGGGCCCGATTTGATTGTAGGTAGCAGGGGAAGTGACTGAAAACCATCAGAAAGCAGAGCAAGCCGCACTGTTCCCTCTAGGACCCCTCCCCCACATAGGTTGCCCTGCTCTGGTGAACACCTAAGGCTCCACCCCTTACTACATAACAGGTGCCCCAAGTCAAAAAAAAAAAAGGCCCAAATGAAAGAAAAGATCAAAACTCCAGAAAAAATATAACTACGCGACAAAGAGATAGCCAGCCTATCAGATGCACAGTTCGAAACACTGGTAATCAGGATGCTCACAGAATTGGTTTAATATTGTTGCAAATTAGATAAAAAAATGAAGGCTATGCTAAGTGAAATAAACAAAAATGTACAGGGAACCAATAGTGACGGGAAGGAAACCAGGACTCAAATCAAGGGTGTGGATCAGAAGGAAGAAACTTTCAACCAGAACAAAATGAAGAAACAAGAATTCAAAAAAAAAAAAAAAAATAAATAAGGAGAGGCTTAGGAACCTCCAGGACATCTTTAAATGTTCCAACATCTGAATCATAGGGGTAACAGAAGGAGAAGAGGAAGAGCAAGGAATTGAAAACTTATTTGAAAAAATAATGAAGGAGAACTTCCCCAATCTGGCAAAGGAACTAGACTTCCAGGAAGTCCAGGAAGCTAAGAGAGTCCCAGCAAAGTTGGACCCAAGTAGGAACACACTAACACACATCATAATTACATTACCCAAGATTAAAGATAAATCTTAAAAGCAGCAGGAGAAAAGGAGATAGTTACCTATGAAGGAGAGCCCATAACACTGTCAGTTGATTTCTTAAAATAAATCTTGCAAGGAAACCTTGCAGAAGTAATCCAAGTCATGAGAGATAAGGATCTTCATTCAAGATGACTCTATCCAGCAAAACTTTCATTTAGAATGGAAAGGCACATAAAGTGCTTTTCAGATAAGGTCAAGTTAAAAGAGTTCATCATTACCAAGCCCTTATTATATGAAATGTTAAAGGAACTTATCTAAGAAAAAGAAGATAAAAATATGAGCAGTGAAATGACAATAAACTCGCAATTATTAACAACCACACCTAAAACAAAAACAAAAACAAACTAAGCAATCAGCTAGAACAGGAGCAGAAACACAGAAATGGAGATCATATGGAGGGTTATCAGCAGGGGAGTGGGAGAGGGAGAGGAGGGAAAAAGGCACAGAGAACAAGTAGCATAAATAATAGGTAGGAAATAGACAGGGGGAGGTTAAGAATAGTATAGGAAATGTAGAAGCCAAAGAAATTATGTGTAAGACCCATGGACATGAACTAAACTGGGGGGGATGTGGGTGGAAGGGGGTATACAGGGTAGAGGGGAATGAAGGGGGAAATTGGGACAACCATAATAGTATAATCAATAAAATATATTAAAAATAAATAACCCCCCAAAAAAGAAAACAGGTATAAATTGTTTTCCAAACATTTTGGTGTTTTCCATATCAATTTATTTCTGATAATAAAGAAAAAAGTCTTCAGAACACTGTCAGATAACATAGTGAAAAAAGCACAATATTACTATTTTTGCAAGCATTTAAATAACCATGCCTATGATATGACAAGTTTTCTGTGACCTTATAAGTCACTTACACAGGATAGCCATAAATTGAGGTTTCATTGGTCAATCTAGCAAATCATTTTTTTAAAGCAGCCAAATTCCCCAGCCCCTTATTTAATGCAGAATCTCTTAAAAGTGCATATATTTTTAAAAATTGAGCCTGATTAAAAATTATACTCTTATGTCCTTCATTAAGCATCTACTAAGTCAATCCTCCACTATTTTTTAATAATACAAATAAGTGAATTGCTGTATTTCTTTCTGAATATAACTTTGATTCTGTTTTTCACTCTGTAAAAAAATTTAAATGCTAATTTTTGTTTCCAAGTGAACAACAATGAAAAGAGGGTCGTGACTTCTTCAAGCAAGGCAGCTCTTCTGGCAAACATTTCAGAGTCCTCTGGGTCCTCCCAGAAATTCTGATTACAATTATTAGGTTATAACTTAAAAAAAAAAAAAGAATATTAGCTTTCATATATGTATGATATTGAATAATGTTGTGCATTCAACTGGAGTTGTAATTTGTTGCCACACACAAGGACGCTGTGACCTTGGTTTTGGGAGTGTCAGCTCTGTAGTTATACAGAATGAGAAATCATTTTGGTAATGTCATGTACTTTCTCAGCTTCAGTTCCTGACTTGAGGCAAAGGTTTTGAGGTTAAAGTTAGTTTTCTCTTGCCCCGTTATCCAATGTCATTTAGAAAAAAAATCCTATATTGTTTGTTTGTTTGTTTTTTACTCCTCTTTTTTAAAAAAATGGTGGAATGGAAACACCTACCTCATCTCTTCAGCCATAACTTCCAGTGGTGATCATATCTTAGGTTTATACAAGTAAAATACATTGATCATGAACTTTTCTACTCTTGTGATATAAATAGAACTTTCATTATGTTTCACCCATTTTTAAATTCTAAACTAAGGAGACTATCCCATGTTGTGTTTGAGGATCCATTGACTATACCACTTCCTTAGTACAGATTGTTAAGTCAGCTAGAATTCTTAGGTTGAAAGCAATGGAAGCAGGCTCTTACAAAGTTAGTGGGGACAGATATTATTCAAAAGATATTGGTGTACTTCCAAAAAAATAAAAAAGAAGGTTAAATGTGAAAACAATGGTGGTAATTTGGACCAGAAAATTTCTGAGAATATCATTTTCAAGAGCTCATATATTGTTGTTCTAAGGTAATTCATTTCCTTTGGATGTCTATGACAACAATGACTCAAAGTAGGGTATTAGTCATATCTTATAGCTGCAACTGCATATAAAAGAAGGACAGGAAAAATAGTCTCTACACTGAAAAAGAAAATAATATAAATAATGGTTAAACTTTAGCATCTGGGAGCAATGACCCAGAATAAAGTAGGCAAGGTAAATGAGTATATTTTTTAGATTTGTTCAATTTTAATTAGTAAAACACTATAAAAATTGAAGTAGTCCATCAAATAGCTTAGAAAATTGAATATTAGAGAATATCTAGAATAGAAATGTTATTTAGAAATTATTTTATAGATAAGATATTTGAAGCACTGTTGAATGAGGACTGTTTTAGAAAGTACAGGTAGAGAAAAGGCCAAGAAAGGAACCAAGTAGATATTTGTATTTAGCGATGTAGAAGAATGAGGTAAATTAAGGAGTTAAATTTAGAAATGGCAATTATAGAAGGAGAACAAAATTGTAAAATATCAAGAGAAATATATTTTAAAAGAGAATATTTTGTCTGATAGTCAATATCATACCCAATAGTTAAAAATTAAATATTATTGAAGTAAAGAATGAGAAAAATGATGCTTGCTCTCATTATTAGTATTAAACTTCATTGCTCTGAAAGTGTGGCAGATGGCAAAAAGGTCTCAAATTAATCTCATCCCTGCATTCTTGTCTTTTTGCAATGTGATTTTGTAGTTCTCTTCATCATTAGGTGGAGTGTGGAAGCTATTTCTCTATCTTTTGAATTCTGGCTTGGAAATGTGCTTCGCTTTGGAAAATAAGACTTTGGCTTAAAAGTGTTAGTTCAGTGAGGCTTGTTCTCTATCATTGTTCTGAGAACTCTGCAATCCACTGCTAAAATAATGACCCTGAGCTAGTCTGTTAAATGAAAAGAGGCTCATGGTCAAGTGATGTTCCATGGCCAAAACTAACGTGGAGCCAACAGCCAGATATTTGAGGGACTTCGATTCTTTATTGGTAAACCGCAATCTTCTGGAACTTTAACTCCCTCACAGTTTCTAAAGTGTAATTGATTGTGATGGGGAAAAAAATAACTATAACAGAAATAGCCCTTAGGCAAGGACGACAGGAGACAAAGCACTCAAGGTAGGATGTTATCAGCTATCTGAAAACTATGCAACTGTTGGTGAACTCAGTTGGGTTACATTTATTTAGACCAGGAATTAATACTGCTAGATTATGTCTGTATTCTATAAAGAATATCTGATAAACATTAGTCAGTTTTGTTTTCTATACCTTTGTAGTTGTATTCAACATTATGAAGCAATTTTGATTTGCATCTTCCTTACATACATGAGAAGGTGTGCCCTTATATTTACCCAGTGGGAAATTATTAATGGTGACCATAACATAAGCATTGAGAAGGCAAATGTGGCATGTACTCAGTAGAAGGTGGCAGAGAATTGGCCACCTACTACCTCATATTTAGGACTTTGTGTCCTTAGGGTCCTGAAATAATGCAGAAAAAATCAAGAAAGATCTGCTTCAAAAGATCATAATTTATTGACTTTATGATGCCAACTAACATCACATGAACAGGCCAGTGGTTCAAGCCTAGCTCAAGGGAACATCTCCTGACTGAATTTAGGATAGCTTTTCACATTGGGTAGAATTTAACAATAATTTCCTAGTCCAACATTTCCTTCCTTCTCTCCCTAATAATATATATTTCATAAGAAAATGACAATGAAGAATGGAGAGATGAGTCTTCTAATTTGTTCTTTACTACCACTTCAGAGGAAAAAAAAAATGTTTTCAGAAGTATCATCAACAAATGTTAAGATTTTATAGATTGTTCACATACTGTGTTCTGTGGTCAGCCACCCAATGAACATGAAGACTTTCCAAATAGATTGAATTTCTATCATCCAATTGGTATCAGAACTTCATTCATATCAGACGCCATGTCAGAATAAATAGGTCAGATAAGTCTCAAAGGGCAGAAAGCTTCCACATTAATCATGGAGAACATGAGCTAAAACTGTTCTAAGGTAAGAGAGTGCACAGGTCTTCATCAGAATTTTCCAGTTGGAGCTGATAGTATGAGTTTCTGCATGTAATAGCTAATGTCCATCCTTCTCACTCTGATCTTCTGTGAGCTGGCCCAACTATCCCTCTGACCTTATATCATGTCATATCTCTTTCACCCCCTTCAGTTGAACTGGTCATTTAATTTTTTAAGTATATCAAGCATATTCACAGCTTGTAGGTATTTTATTTGCCTGGTATTTTTTTCCATGTTCTTTATAGCCCTGTCCTTTGTATCATTCCAGCATGAGCTCAAATGGTACCTCTTCAAAGATGCCTCCCCTTACTACTCTGATGTGGCTCTATTTTCTTCATGTTCCTCTCTAGATGTAAAAATACATTGATGACACATTAATTTTATGCCTTCATACCCATAGCATCAATTCCAAGTGAACAGGAAACTTATCTGTCTCACTCACTATCTCCAATGCCCCAAATTTTGTCTGGTTGTGGATAAAGTAACTCCCCAACATCCTATATATAGCAAGGACATAGCAAGAATTCATATCCTAACAATCAGACTCAAGTTTGGGTGTAGCAATGTGGTAAAATGTTCAATAGTACAAAATAATAACAAAAAGTTCAAGTCAAAGACAGAAGGTAAAATGGCCTTCAGTCCAGACTCACCTTCTTAAAAAGCAAGCCCAGTACCATTTCCTCAAGTCTTTCTTGCATGGTCTTCTACACAGATGAATACACTTTTTGATTACCATAAAGTAGAAGGGAAAGATTCCAGGTGGAAAAGAAAACATATAGCATGAACAATGATTATGCCTGAAGCAGATAAATCTGGGTGAGTCTTAATAAGAGAGAAGTCATTTTGGCCAAATTTGACCTAAAAAAAATAAACTTTTTGTCTGTGCAAGGATTCTGAAACTTTCTTCACCTACTTGTATGGCCTCTGGAAATTTATTACCTCCTCAAGAGTGTTCCTTACTTGGTTATGTCAGAGTATCTCATGCCTGTGTGATAAGTGAATGACTTGGCAGAATTAACTTGAGGTGCCACAAATAAGCTGTGAGCAGCATCAGTGTGTGGATGTGTTAAGGGGAAGTGGATAAAAAGGGTGGGGTGCCAGTGATACTGGGCCAGCACCTTTGAAATGATTTTCTCAAACAGAGGTGTGAATCAGTGGGTGTACCACACAGCACCTTGACACTTGTGCCTGTGAAACTGTGAGCATGAGGTGCTCAAGGAAAACTGGCAGCTGTTTTTTTTTTTTAAGAAAAAACAAACTTTTGTGCTAAATTTGTCCCTCAGAGATAGAGACCAAAGGAGAAAAGCCCACTTAGTTTTTTACCAATGCAGAAAGAATTAACGTGGGTTGGTGCTTTAGAGGAGTGGAGTAGAGGTGTTTTGAGATGGGTAGCCTTCACCTTAAGTATCATGGTCCAGAAATTTAA
Organism: Anoura caudifer; assembly: GCA_004027475.1. Classification (NCBI taxonomy): domain Eukaryota; kingdom Metazoa; phylum Chordata; class Mammalia; order Chiroptera; family Phyllostomidae; genus Anoura; species Anoura caudifer. Next base: position 1,745 of record PVKU01013136.1, on the reverse strand, counting down.
GACCACATCTGCAATGGGTCCTTACAAAGAAATCCTGACTCTCATACATCGTTGCAAGGTGCGTAAGTGGATGCGATCATTGGGAGTGCCATTCAGCAAATGCTATCAGATTAAGAATGCATCATCCCTTGGCTAAGGATTTATCTGCTACAGATTTAATCTATGGTTTATAGTAACACAAATACAGGCATGGGCATGACTATCACTGTATTGTTTATATTCACCACCAGCTGGAAACAGACTAAATGGCAATCAGCAACTTTTTCAGTAATTTGTGATGCTTTTGTAAAATGTGAATATTATGCATCATTTGAGAACAGGAAACTATAGACATGCATGTGCTGATGTGAGAAGATACTGGAGATATTTGAAGAAAAGAAAGTTGCAATGATTTCACAATAACATGATCCTAAATTTGTTAAACATAGAACTTTTAATTTTTAAACCAACTAAAATCATGTAATTTGTTAAGAGCATTAACAGTAGATTAAAATGAACAGATTCCTGTTGCAACTTACATTTATGATAGAGTTGTCCATAACATATCACTAAACTAGAAATCTTATTTTACTTACATTAATTCAGTATGCAGCCCTTCCCACATCCCATTAGAATAAAGTCCAGGATTTCCCTTCAGAATGCCTCTGTTCCTCACTATTTCTCTCCACCTTGAAATCCTAAGAATGCTTTGGTCATTGAAGGGGTCAGGCAGTGAAAACATGAGTTCATTTGCTTCATTATTATCACACTTTAAGACTGGACAAGCAGATTCAACAGGCTAAGGAACTATACACACATGCTTGCCTGGATACCTGCTACGGTCCCAGAGTCTTCCCAGGGCCCCAGAGGAAGCCAATATCTCTTCCTCTACAGTGATGAGCCTGACTTCCCCAAGTTGCAGTTGTGATGGTCTAACTCTTTTCTTTTAAACTTACTATAAGTTCCCCAGCCATAAGCTAACCCCAGAGGGCTGCACTGATGCAGACTCCAGAGTCTGCAACATGTGGACCTAGAAAACTAATCTTGTTCCATGACAACTAAAGTGATGGGGAAGCTTTACAAAGCACATGTGGTCTTGTAATACCCCACTTCCTTGGAAACTCGGACAATCGCCTGTACATCCATCTACTGTTTATGATTATAAGGTGATTATCAGTTTATACCAATGTTTTGAAAAAGCTGCTACTTTTCTTGCCAAACTAAAAGTAACAAATTTAAATTTTGGCATGCACTTCTGGTAACGTATCTTGCTATATGTTTAAAATAAGATATTCGAGGTCTGTCCAGAAGTGATTCAGCCATGTAATATGAAAAACAGAGACATTTATTTAAGAAGATACAAGAAGCATTGTACATAGGACAACGATGCCCCAGGCCCCTTCAAAGAAGGCAGTTTGGAACCTCACACAGTTCTCTCAATTATCATCAGCTGCCCTGTCATATTTTCCTGAATCTCATTGACGGTCTGAAATCTCTTCCCTTTCAAAAGTGATTTTAGCTTTGGGAAAAGCCAGATGTCTCAAGGCACCAAATCTGGGATATTGGGGTACTGAATCTTTCGGTTGATTTGATGTTTCACCAAAAATCTCTGGGTGCATTGTGTAATGAAGCTGCCAATCACCAGTTGCCCATAGCTGCAACCTTCTGAACCATGCAAATAGTTTCTGTAGAGAAATGTTTATGCTTAATGCAAAATTTGATGCAAATTTGTTGCTCCATTCACTCAGTCATTTTGAATGTGATGG
>PVKU01013135.1:0-30864 GCA_004027475.1 Anoura caudifer | reverse complement strand
AGGAAAGACTCCCAGCCTCACAGGAGAGTTTGTTGGAGAGACCCACAGGCCCACCCACATGGAAATCAGCACCAGAAGGTCCCAATTTGCTTGTGGAAAGCAGCGGAAGGGACTGGAATCTGAGAGAGAGCAGAGGAAGCACCATTGTTCCTTCTTGGACCCGCCCCCACATACAGCATCACTACCCAGCCACTGGGCTACCCCTCCTTGGTGAACACCTAAGGCTCCACCCCTCATATGTAACAGGAGCGACAACCCCCCCCCCAAAAGAACCAAAAAACCCAAAATGGCTCAAACTGGAGAACAGAGCAAAGCCCCAGAGCCAATTCATCTAAGCAACCAAGAGATAGCCAACCTATCAGATGCTTCAAAGCACTGGTCATCAGGATGCTCACAGAATTGGTTGATTTTGGTTGCAAATTAGATGAACAAATGAAGGATACAATAAGCGAAATGAAGGAAAATGCACAGGGAACCAACAGTGATGGGAGGAAAACTGGGACTCAAATCAATGGAGTGGACCACAAGGAAGAAACAACCAAACAGAAAAGAATGAAGAAACGAGAATTCAAAAAAATGAGGAGAGCCTTAGGAACCTCCAGGACATCTTTAAACGTCCTAACATCCCAATTATAGGGGTACCAGGAGGGGAAGAGGAAAAGCAACAAGCGGAAAAGTTATTTGAACAAAAAATGGAGGAGAACTTCCCCAATCTGGCAAAGGAAATAGACTTCCAGGAAGTCCAGGAAGCTCAGAGAGTCCCAAAGAAGGTGGAACCCAAGGAGGAACACACTAAGGCACATCATAATTACATTAGCCAAGATTAAAATGAAGGAGAGAATTCTAGAAGCAGCAAGAGATAAAGGGACACTCACCTACAAAGGAGTTCCCATCAGACTGTCAGCTGATTTCTCAAAAGAGACCTTCCAGGCAAGAAGGAGCTGGAAAGGAGTATTCCAAGTCATGAAAGTCAGGGACTTACATCCAAGATTGCTCTATCCAGCAAAGCTTTCATTTAGAATGGAAGGGCAGATAAAGTGCTTCTCAGATAAGGTCAAGTTAAAGGAGTTCATCATCACCAAGCCCTTATTATATGAAATGTTAAAGGGATCTAAGAAAAAGAAGATAAAAAATAGGACAGTAAAAAGACAGCAAAATCACAGATATTAACAACCACACCTAAAAACAAAAGCAAACTAAGCAAACACCTACAACAGGAAGAGAATCACAGAAGTAGAGATCACATGGAGGGTTAGCAACAGGGGAATGGGAGGAGGAGAGAGGGGGAAAAGGTACAGAGAACAAGTAGCATAGACAGTAGATAGAAAATAGACAGGGGGGAGGGCAAGAATAGGATGGGAAATGTAGAAGCTAAAGAACTTATGACACATGGACATGAACTAAAGGGGGGCAATGTGGGTGGGAGGGGGTGTGCATGGTGAAGGGGAATGAAGGGGGGAAATGGGACAGTTGTAATAACGTAATCAATAAAATATATTAAAAAAAAGAAATATATAACTGCAGTCTTCCTCCAGGGCTCCTGGCTCATAGCATAGGACCATCTTTTATCATAATATTTGGGTTTTGCTCCAGGATTAGCTCCAGAAGAATAAGTGAGAGAAACTCTCTTATTCATAACAAGCCCTGTCAACTACTTCTGAGTTTTGAAAAGTCTCTAGACAACCATTGGATGGGGGAGCTCATTGCCAGGGAAACATACAGCTGATTAGAACTTTCAGTCCCACCCCCACACACCCCATTCCCACTCCTAAATTGGGGATTGGAGGTTGGGTTAATTACCTATGATCACAGTTTATTCAATCATGACCACTTAATGAAACTGTCATAAAAATCCCTAATGTACAGAGTTCAGAGAGTTTCTAAGCTGGTGAACCAGAACACATCCACTTGCTGGGAGGATGGCACACCCTAAAACTCCACAGAGATACAAATTTGTGCACTCAGACCCTTCCAAATATGGACCTATGTATTCTTCATCTAGCTGTTCATTTATATCCTTCATATAGACTTTGTAATAAACCAGTAATCTAGTAAGTAAACTGTTTTCCTGAGTTCTGTGAACCATTCTAACAAAAGACTGAATCTGAGGAGGGGGCTATGGGAACCTCTGATCTGAAGCCAAGTTGGACAGAAGTTGGGAGTAACTAACCTGGGGGCCCCACACTTGTGACTGGCATCTAAAGTGGAGTTAGGTGGCAATCTTGTGGAACTGAGCTCTTAACCTATGGAGTTTATGCCAACTCCAGGAAGGTAGTGTCAAAATTGACTTAAACTGCAGGATACTGTAGGTGTCAGGAATTGGTCAGTATAGGAAAAAAGTCCACAAATCTGGTATCACATGTGTCTTGGAAAGTGTTTGGTGTAAGTGGAGTTGTGAATAGAAAAACAGGGTTTTCCTTTTAGAAAATCTATTTCCTTACACTATAGTAAGTAACCTTACCAGAACCCTGGTACTTAACATTATAATGGTAAATTTAAATTTCTGAAATATTATAATCTAAATTTCTGAAATAAATTTGAAAGAAAAAAGTGAATTCCTTTAAAAGACTACTTTAAACATTACTCAACATGGCACATAAATCATAAAGTGAAAAATCAGCTAACAGCTATTAAAAATTAATTTTCTTTTAAAAGTTTCCACATAGGTTGATCTGAATTAGTCTGTGTAAAAATTCAGGTAAACCTAATATTGTTAAATGTCAAGCTAAAATCAAATTCTAGTCACTAGAAAACTGAAAAACAAGAGGAAAATAAAGCTGCTGACCATCCAAGAACAAAATACTAGTAATAATGAACCAATAAGTTCATAAGTTACAACAAAAAATATTATTTTTCTTTTATCACTGAATTATCTTTAAACACAAAAATTAATACTATCTAGTATCACAAACATATGATAAGAGTTAAAATAACAGCTACATTTATGTGGTACTTAGGATGAAGCAAGCACCATTCTAAGAACCTTAACTACATTAACTCTCTTAGTCCTCATAACAAGCTGTGAAGCAGGTACTGTTACTATCCCCACTGTACAGATGAGGCTACTGAAAGCAGAAAGGTTAAGAAACTCATTCTAGATCACCCAGCTAGTTAAGTAGAAGATCCAGGATTCATCTGGATCTAAGAAGTCTGGCTCCAGAGATTATGTGCTTTTAATAACCACAGGTTCATTTCTTCATATTACACTTCTGGAAAAAAGGAACAGCGTGCATCAAGGCTCAGATGCAAAACAGCACAATGCATACGAAGTTCAGTAAGGCTGGTTTAGAATAGGGGAGAGCAAGCTAAAGCTGAAGAAGGAGGCAGGACCAAATCAAGGAGAACAGATAAAGCACAGTAAGGAAACTGGACCTTATCTCAAAGAGAAAAGGATTTTAAACAGTCTGTGCTTTTGTGAATAGTTTGGAGGTAAAGAGGGCACAAAAGACTAGTTAAGAGGCTTCTGCAGTAATTTAAAAGATAACTACCATCTAAATTATGATGGCGGCAGAGGGAATAAAAACTGGATGGATCTGAAACATAAATAGTTAAAAGTATCACGTAAGAATAACAGAAAGAAAAGCAAGAATGATTCTGGGTGACAATGATGCCATCCACTGAGTCAAAAAAAGAAAAAGACTGGGGACATTTTTAAAAAGTTGAAGCTGAGAGTAGTGTGGTGTTGTCTAAATAGAGGTATCCAAAGGGCATTTTTGAGGCCCTGACTGAGTAGTTCACTTGGTTAGAGTGTCATCCCGATACACCAAGGTTGCGTGTTTGATCCTCCAGGAACATAAGGAGTCAACCAATGATTGCATAAATAAATGGAACAACAAATCGATGTTACTCTTTCTTTTTCTCTCTCTCTCTCTCTCCCTCCCCCCTCCTTCCTCTCTCTCTCTAAATATCATTTTTAAAAAAAGGATTTTGTTGAACCTATAGCTTACAAGGCTGATGTGGACTAAAGAGAGAGGTGCGAAAGTACTTAGAAATTAAAATCATGGGAATAGCAGAAAGATTACAGCACAAGAATATTATTTAAGAAAAAGGATACCACAGTATTAATAATGTATACTACATTATTTGGTGCTGATACTGCTAAGTAGCTTGTAATTATTTCACTCTGTTGTTCCCAACTAAACACCAAGTTCTCTGAAAGCAATTATACCTCCTATAGGCCTTTGCAATTCCATGCCTTTTAAAATATTAATGGCTGTTTGTGGGGTACTTAACCAACTGAGATATGGAGAAAAAAATAAATAAAATACACTTGATAAAAAAATCCTTTTATTAGGTTTCCTTTGATCTTCCACTTTCCCCTGGACTTTCGCTCCCTCTGCACTTGGTGCACTGACGGTGCTGACCCAGTGAGGACCGATGACCCAGTGAGGACCGATGACGTGGGGGCTATGTAACAGTTCAGTGAGCGCTCTCATACTCGACACCTAATAACAAACCCAGGCGAAAATAGTTCAATAGGAAAATGGTGGAGTTCTTGTTTAAAATTAAGACAAAATTTGTTCTACTGCCATTACAACAGTATAAATTTTTATTATAGTTTTGTTATACTGTCAAATCACAAAATACTTGCCGTTTTGGCCCTCAGTCTTTTTCATATTGACTCATCTCCCTGGTCTCTCAAAATGTCCCCCCTTTTCCTATCCTTTCTTTCCTTCCTTCCTATGCATCAGACCAGGTTAAGCTTTCCAAAAATTTTGTGAGCACTCTAACCTGAGGCCAAACCACTCTTCTCTGCATTCACCAATCACATCTTGGTGCTATACACACGACATTCATCCTATACCACTGTGTATGGTAACTTTTCCACAGCGTCTGATTTCAAGAGCTTAGGGTATGGAATCATACACTTTTTCATGAAGTCACACAGCTAATAAGTTATTTATACCCACATGTTCCCAGTTTTTGCATCTGGAAATCAGGAATAATAATACTAGCACCTGCACAATCATTCTGATGATAAATGAGATCACATACGTAAAGTACAAGCACAGCGTTCAGTCCCCAATAGCAGTTCTATATCAAAATTGTGAACTTTTCTTAAGGGAATACGAAAGAAGTCTATGAATAGAGGACTGATTTTATTGGTTATCTCCCTTTTCTAATAAAATGGAGGTTGACAATGAGAGTCTACAATTAAGTTTCTCATTCAACAAACAGTTATGCCTCCTGTGGTGCATCTTGGACAGTACAAGGGTTGCAATGCTATACTGAGGTATACACAGTCTTTGCCCTGAAGGAGTTCATAAGAGAGTAGAGGAACGAAGTCATATACATAGTTGCTAAATATAAGGCGTTATATGAACAACGGCCTGAATCTCATCATTTAAAATATTTTTATCGCCATCAACTTAATCCTATCATTCTTGCACAAATTTAGGTAAGGGGAAGGGGCTGGGAATAGGGAAAAGGAGTCCTCCTCTGACCTGATATGAGCAGTACTCTGCATCTTTTATACAACCGATTAGGATACTCTGTTGAGATGACCATCCTGTACCAACAGAAACTAGATGGCATCCCCACCAAGACCAGGAACAAGGCAAGAATGTCTGTTGTCACCACTCCTATTCAATACCATACTGGAAGTCCTAGCCAATACAATAAAATAAGGGAAGAAAAAGTATATAAATTGAAAAGGGAAAAAAAACTGTTTTTGTTCACAGATGATATGATCGTCTTTGGAGAAAATCCCAAATAATTAACTACAAACTCCTGGAACAAAAAATGATCATAGTAAGGTTGCAGAATGCAAAGTTAATATACAAAAGTCAGTTGCTTTCTTATATACCAGTAATGAAAAATTAGAGTTGGAAATTAAAAAACAGTAACATTAATATTAGCACAAAAATTTAGAAATAAATCTAATAAAACGTGGACAAAATGTATATAAGGAAAACTACAAAACTGAGGAAAAAAACTTAAAGAAATCTATATAAACAGAGAGATATTCCATGTCCATAGTTAAGATGACCCAATATTGTCAAGATGTCAGTACTTCCCTAATTTTGATCTATAAATTTAGCACAATCCCAATAAAAATCCCCGAAACTTAGTCGACATCAAGAAACTGACTCTCAAGTTGATATGCAAAAGCAAAAGACCCAGAATAGCCAACACAATGTTGAAAGAGGAAAAAAAGGGCCAAAGACTGACATTACCCTACTTCAAGGCTTATTATAAAGCTACAGTAATAGAGACAAGGTGGTACTGGCAAAAGAACAGCCAAACAGATCAATGGAACATAAATATAATTAACTGCTCTTTGTCAAAGAAGCTAAAAACAGCATTAAAGAAAAATATACTTTTTGAACAAATGGTGCTGGAACAAATATACATCCACATGCAAAAAAAATTTAATTTAGTCTCAGACTTCACACTCTTCACAAAAATTAAATCAAAATGGAACACAGATGTAAATGTAAAACATAAAACTCCTACAGGATAACACAGGAGAAAATCTAGGTGACACCGGGTTTAGAGATAGGTTTTAGTTACACTATTAAAACACAATCCAGCCCTTGCCAGGTGGCTCAGTTGGTTGGAGCATCATCCCATACACCAAAAGGTTGCAGGTTCAATCCCCAGTAAAGGCATATACCTAGGTTATGGGTTCAATACCTGGTTGGGGAGTCTATAGGAGGCAACTGATCAATGTTTCTCTTACATTGATCTTTCTCTCCCTCTCCCTTCCTCTCTCTCGCTCTAAAATTAATAAATATATACCCTTGGATGAGGGTTTAAAAAAATCCATTTTAAAAAATTGTAAGTTGGATTTGACTAAAATTAAAAACTTAAGTAGGTAGACATTATACCCACCACATCCTGGGACCAAACCAAATTATAACTAAATTATAAAATAATCAAACTGAATAGCAAACTGAAGACTAGCTTAACAGAAGTCTTATAACCAAAGATTTATAAAAGAAGCCACATCAAGACTTGTAGGAAAAATGGAAATGAGAAATGGGCTGTCCCTGAACCCAGGTACAGTGAATAAGAATCCAGAAGAATATCTGAACTGCAAAGGTCCACCCTAAGGAGCAAGGGCTCTCAACCCCAAGCCAGGCTCCAAGCACAGGGTACCAGAGAGGGAAGAGGAGCCCACATAATACCTAGCTATGAAAATCAGCAGGGATTCCATCAGCCATGGAAAGATGGGAATCTGCTAGAAACCCAAATGCCCTCTTAAAGAGTCAACACATAAAACCTCATTCAAGGTCACTTGTTCCAGGCTCTGGCATAAAGAAAGCAACTCAGGGTAAACTGGAGCCTTTCAGGAAAGACAGGGTTGTGCGGCTTTGGGGAGATGGCTGAACAAACAGCTACCAAGGTCCCTGTGCTAAGTGACTTTCCCAAACCAACCGCCCACAGATGCCATCTTTCCTAGGTCAAGCACTACCTTCCCTAGGCCATCAGCCTAGGAGAATACACCAGCCCCAACTCTCCCAAATACTTGTGGCCCTGCTCTACCAAGCATGCACCATGTGGAGTAGTCAGCTGGATGTGGCCTGCCTAGGCCTGCGGTGCAGTCTTTCTTGGAAGGCTATGAGGAGGTGTGAGGAGACTCAAGAGGAGTCGGAGAACATAGAGAGGGACTAAGTTGTGTGGTTCTAGGGCTAGGGCCATTTTTCCCTTGCATACCCAACCAGCTCTAGAATTCCTGTGCAAAGTCCCCACTCCTCTCAGCCAGAATTTTATCTATTTTAGTCTGATGAACTCTGCCGGCCTCACTCTGACAGATCCTGAGACCCCACACCACCACAAAGGTCAGGTCGCAGGACCCAGGCAGGTGGTGGCTAGCGTTAGTATACACTGAAACTTTACAGAGTGACCTCCCCCTAGCACTGGCATCTAGTTTAAATCTGTATCAAACTGGTAAACACCACTGGCCCCTACCTGATAACTCACTGAAAAATTACCTCACGCAACTCATATACTTCTAGAGATTCTTTCAGTGCCTGAGCCTAATAGGCAGCCAGCATGCAGAGGCAGACCTCCAGGTGCCCTGGGCCTTCTGCTGACCTGAATCAGGTTCAGTGTGGTGGAAGCCAGCCTTGGTGTGCACCTTAGCCCCTCATGTGTACCCAGGCCTAGCAGAGGCAGCCACACTGTGGACTGCTTTGTAGCTCCAAAAAGGCAACCCAGAACCAGTCTGGGTTTGATGTTAACATGCACCAAAGAACCTCCCAAGAGGCCCCAGGACCAAAACACCCAATGGCAGGTTTAAGACCACATCAGAGTACAACCCAATTGATGCCACAAGTGGCACTCCCAATGAGAAATCTCAGCAGGCACTTGACCCTGCCAGGGCAAATTCCATTTCATTCAGCCCCACACAACCACTCAAGACACTGTGGTTGGGTTGCATCCTCATAGTCAGCCAGCCTAGGGAACAAGCCCACCCAGGAACAGGCCAACAGCAATCAAGATTCAACTACAACAGAAGAGCTCACACCACATAAGGGACATTCCTGGAGCACCTAGCACAAGTGATCAGGAAGACTGCACCACTGAGCTCCACAACATACACTATATGAGGTCATCCTACCAAGACTGAGAGGCACAGCAGATCTACTTAATACACAGAAACAAATATGGAGAGGAGGCTACAACTGGGAGACAAAGAAACATGCCCCAAGTGAAAGGACAGGGAAAATCCCCAGAAAAAGAACTAAAAGAAATGGAAGCAACCAGTGTCTGACAGATACAGAATTCAAAACAACGGCTATAAGGATGTTCAAGGAACTTAGGGAAAGAATAGAGGAACTCAGTGAGAACCTCAACAAAGAGATAGTAAGCAGAAAAGAGGACATAGAAACCATGAAAAAAACTAGTCAGAAATGAAGAACACAACATCTAAAATAAAGAACACACTAGAAGGAATCAACACCAGGTTAGATATAGCAGACTATCAAAACAGCAATTTGGAAGACAGTAGCAGAAACACCCAATCAGAGCAGAAAAAAGAAAAATAAATTTTTCAAAAATTAGCATAGTTTAAGGAACCTTTGGGAGAACATGAATGTAACAACATCCACATCATAAGGGTAGCCGAAAGAAAGAAAAGACAGAGCAAGGGATTGAGAAACTATATGAAGAAATAATGACCAAAAACTTCTCTGACCTGGTGAAAGAGAAAGTCCATGAAGCAGTGCAGAGTCCCAAACAAGATGAACACAAAGAGCCCCACTCCTAGAAACATCACAATTAAATGGCAAAAGTTAAAGACAAAGAGAGAATCTTAAAAACAGCAAGCAGAAACTAGTTACTTATCTACAAAGAAGTTCTCTTAAGACTGTCAGCAGATTTCTCAACAGAAGCATTTCAGGCCAGTAGAGACTGGCACAAAATATTCAAAGAGCTAAAAGGTAACAACCTACAATCAAGACTAGACTACCCAGCAAGGCAATCATTTAAAACTGAAGAAGTAAGGAGCTTCCCAGACAAGAAAAAGCTAAAGATTTCATTACCACCAAACCAGTATTACAAGAAATGTTAAAGAGACTTCTTTAAGAAGTAAAATAAAAAGAACATAACTATAAAGAATAAAATAGCAATAAATATATACTTATCAATATTCACTTTAAAGGTGAATGGATTAAACGCTCCAATCAAAAGACACAGGGTAGCTGAATGGAAAAGAAACAAGGCCCATATATACGCTGTCTATAAGAGACCCACCTAGGAATGAAAGACACTGAAAGGAAAGGGTCATACAGACAAAATAGACTTTAAAATAAAGTATATAATGAGACAAAGAAGAACATTACATAATGATAAAGGGATCAATCCAACAAGAGGATATAACCTTTGTAAATGTAATGCACCCAAAATAGAAGCACCTAAATAAATATATAAAGCAAATCTTGGTGGACATAAAGGGAGACAGCAACAGTAACACAGTCACAGTAGGGTATTTTAACATCCACTGATATCAACAGATAGATCTTCCGGACAGAAAATTGAAAAGGAAACAGCAGCCTTAAATGACACAGGACCAGATGGATTTAATTGAAATTTTCAGGGCATTTCACCCCAAACAAAATTTAAACAAATTCATAGACAGAGAGAACAGACTGATGGTTGCCAGAGGGATGGGGGGTTGGGAAAATGGGCGAAGGAGGTGGAGGGACTGAGAAGTACAGGTTGGTCGTTAAAAAGCAGTCACAGGGATATGAGGAACACATCAAAGGTGCTGTAGTGACTGTGTGGGGCGCCAGGCAGGTGCTGGAAGTGTCGGAGGGCAAACGCTTTGTAGACTCTGACTGTCTGGCTACTGGGCCTTGTGCCTGAAACTAATGCAAAACAATACTGAATGTAAACTGTAACTGAAAAATAAAATTTTTTAAAAAATGCTCTGCAAAGATACTTTTTTTTAATTATTTTTTTAATTTTTTAATTTAGAGGGAGGGAGGGAGGCGGGGTGGGGGGGGAGACATTGTTTTGTTGTTCCACTTACTATGCATTCATGGCTAATGCTTGTACGTGCCCTGGCCAGGGATCAAGCCCGCAATCTTGGTGTACTGGGATGATACTCCAACCAACTGAGCTACCCGCCCAGGGCAAAAGCCAGTTTTTTATGAGACTAAAAAGACAAGCCACAAATTGGGAGAAAATATTTGCAAAACATATATCTGTTAAGGACGGGTATCCAAAATACTTGATTTAATATTGTTAAAACTCAACAATAAGACAAAAGAGCCTATTTAAAAATGAGCAAAAGATCTCACTAAAGAAGATAAGCAGATGACAAGCATATGAAAAGATACTCAACATCATATGTCATTAGAGGGCTGCAAATTACAACGACAATGAGATACCACTACACACCTACTGGAACAGCTAAAATCCAGGACAATGCCAAATGCTGACAAGGATGGGGAGCAAAAAAGAAAACTCATTCATTGCTGGTAGGAAAGCAAAAAGGTAAGTCGCTTTGGAAGAGAGTTTGGCAGTTTCTTATAAAACTAAACATACTTTTATCATACAATCCAGCAACTGCATTCCTTGGTATTTACCCAAATGAATTGAAAACTTATATCCACACAAAAACCTGCACACAAATGTTTAAAGCACCTTTATTCATAATTGCCAAAACTTAGAACCACCAAGATATTCTTTAGGAGGTGAATGGGTAAATAAACTGTGGTACATCCAAACAATGAAATGTTATTCAGTGCTAAAAAGAAATGAGCTATCAAACCATGAAAAGGCATGGAGGAAACTTAAATGCTTATTACTAAGTGAAAGAAGCTAATCTGAAAAGGCTACATACTATATGATTACAACTATGACATTCTAGAAAAGGTTTAAAAACTAAAGTACAGAAAACAGAAAAAGATTGTTTGCCAGAGGCTCTGAAGGAGGGAGCCTGGAATGAATGGGTAGAGCACAGGGTATGTTTAGGACAGTAAAACTATTCTGTATAATATTGTAACAGTGCATACATGTCATTGTACATTTGTCAAACCCACAGACTATGCAAAACAAAGAGTGAACCTCAAGGTAAACTATGGCTCTTAGTTAATAATAATGTACCAATATTAGCTTATCAATTGTAGCCAATGTATACCACACTAAGTGTATACCACACTAAAGCAAGACGTTAATCATAAGGAGATGGGGTGGGGGGACAGGACAATAAGGGGTATACATGAGAATGCTTCTGTACTTTCCACTCAATTTTCCTGTAAACTTAAAACTGCTCTAAGAAATAAGTTCCATTATTTTTTTAAAATACTTTTTAACCATCTGGCTTATCAATCTTTCTTATAGAAGTTGGGAGATGAGGACCTGGATGAGGTGCCATGATATGGACAGTATTTTACATATCTTACACTAGTGATTTGGATTGTCTACTGACATTCTCGATTGGCAACAAAATACACCACAGTCACATTAGCTAAACAAATGTAGGACCGCACAATTCAGCAGTGGTGAAAACAGCTAGCTAGCTTAAAAATGAAGTATAAAAAGGCCTTCAAGAAATTACTTCCTATCTATTATTGGTAAATATCCTCAAAATGGACACTGAAAAAAGTAAAAGAAAGGATAAAGGGCTTAAGAGGTAAAATTATAGCTAACCTTGACAAACAGCCTGAAACCCATCTATATCCTCTAGTCAAAAAAAGCAGCTCCTCTTAATAGAAGGAAAGGAACAGAAATAGTGAAACAGGGTTGATTACAAAATGGAGTAATCCTTTTTGGAGTACACAGAAATTTAATAAATATGTACTATCCTAACCTCATATAAGGTGCACAACTTGAATAGAAGGTATAATGGGCAGCCACTAGATATGAAAACAAATATAATTTCCAGAAGATATAAGAAAGCATTCCTCTAATTCCCATTCAGAATCTATCTAAAAACTAGCCACATTATTAACTTTATGCCTAAAATTACAACTTTGTTAGCAGATATAGATCTTTCAAAAATTCTATTCAGGTTATCATCTGAAGAAAATTCATAAATTGTTTCATAAATTCACAGAACGTAGTATCTATATTATTTGGCATATAAATGGCAAAATATTGCTATTTTTTATAAAAATCAAAGAAGCATTATGTTACACTATTTTCTTAAAAAGTAAGTCATTAAGAAAGCTTCTATAAAAACAAATTTTACAAGTATGTGGGATGTGTTTGTTTCTCTACTGAAACAAGAGCTAACTTGAAAGAAAAGCATATTAACAAGTTCTGAAAAGAGAGGTAATTAGCATATTGGAAACTAACATTTTTGGCACATGGGACCTATACCAAGAATGTCTATCCTCCAGTCATGAGTCATACTCTACGCTGCCTATTTATTGTAAAGCAATCTTTCAGTAAAAGGAGCAGCAGAGAAGAATACAACATATGAATAATAACTTGGACAACTTCCCAGGAAGAACTCATAATGAAGCTAGGTCTGAAAAAGTTAGATAGCACATACTACAAATTACACTAATATTCTATTTTCTTAATCACTGTAACTCTTTCATTAACAGAAGAGAATGAAATTTTTAGAGTCTTTAGTTTTATCTGAAGTTTTCTTTTTTTAATAGAATTTATAATACAGAATAAAATTATGTAAGTAGTAACTGGGTTTTAATTTCTACGAAAGTGAATTACTTTATGCATCAGTCTAAATTTTTTATAATTTACCCTGGCTGGTGTGACTCAGTTGGTTGGAGCATCATCCCGTAGACCAAAAGGTCACAGGTTCGATTCCTGGCCAGGGCACATGCCCGGGTTGTGAGTTTGATACCTAGTCAGGTGAGTATGAGAAGGCTACCGATCAATGTTTGTCTCTTACATTGATATTTCTTTCTCGCTTTCTTCCTCTCTCTCTTTAAAAGCAACAAAAAAATGTCCTCAAATGAGGATAAAAGTAAGTAAGTAATTTTATGATGACATTTGTGAAAAGTTCTCACCTGTCACATAGCCACCCCAGCACACACACACAATGACACCAGAAGGCAAACACTCTGCTTTACCTTCTGCTGAAAAGTCTGCAACCTCCAACGCTTGAGGTCCATACACGAAGCCCTCCTGGAATCTATGAACACAGCAGAGGCAAAAGGCAGAGAAGTTTATGTAGATTTAAAGTTACACTGCCCAAAACATATAATGCCAAATGCCTATCACAAGTCTACATATCTGCCAAGGAAATCAGATTTTTAGCTTTGACAATGAGCAAATCAACAATATATTGATAACTTTCATTATATATTAGGTGGCTAATTACATATATATATAAAGTTGAGCCTTTAATTTATATTCTCACCAACAGAAGTGATTTACACTATGAGAAATGCTGACAGAGCAGCTAAGTATGAATTCATATATGCTGAAAGTAACAATTTAATTTTTAAAATTATGACAGGCAATATATGTATAAAAATATAAAAGAAATTAAGTAAAAAAAATATACACTTCACAAAATGAAAGGTACCTTCAGCTCAAGGTACATTCTTTCTTAGGACCAGAGAGTGTAAGAATATAAGAGAAAAACAATTAGAAACAGACCTGGAAGCAGACAAAGGCAGAGGGAAAAAGGGGAAAGAAGAATTGTAAAGATATTCTAAGGTCAAGATTTCACTTAAGTCTGACGGTAATGTTGAAATGAGCAAGGTACTGCATATGCTGAGCAGTATGGGAGAAATCTACCTTGTTCCAATATTACAAAAAAAATGTAAGCATGAAACTTGAAAAGCTTTTTAGAACACTTCATATAAAAAAATTAAGAATTTAACCTGGTAAAATATTTAAATCTCAGATTTCATCTTTCTTTTCTGATGATAGGAATAAAAGATTACAAAATGCAACTGGTATAGAAGAAAATAAATCATACAAATTTTACTAGCTCTTACATTTAAAACAGGAGGGCAGGTTATCTTTATGAAGTATTTAGATTCCTTAAAAATACCATCAAATAATTAGGAAAGAAGGAACAAAGTACTGTCTTAAAACACAATAGTATGTCAAGAAAGAAACACAGTATTATTAAACACTGGCCCCAAAGCCAGTTGGCTTGAGTTCAAGTTCCAACTAAATCAGTTAATAGCTTTGTGACATCAGGCACATCTCAACCTCTCAGTACAACCAGAGTTGTTCTGTGAGACATCACCATCTCTCAGATTTATACTGAATATCAAATGAAATAAGGTGTTAAAAATCACAGAATGTCATAGCTTGCAAAGTAAATCAGTGCACTTGACTTAAATTAACAACTTCAAAATTAACTAAGAAATCGTGGAAATATAGAGTGCCAAGCTAAGAAATTTGGGTTGATGTGAGAGGAAGGAAGCCCAAAAAGTACAGAAAAAAAAAAAAACAACCACAGCGTACCAAAAATGCCTAGAATAGTCAGCAGGGCTAAATGACAGCCAGAAGGTGACAGTTCTCAAGAGATGGTTTTACCATAATACTAATTTAGCAATTTTCCCAGCACTATCTGCTTCGAAAGCATCTCCCACTTCCCAAAACAACCTTTTAGGTTGCACCCTCCTCTAAGATGGTGCTTGCATGGTCTAAGCTGAGACCTGAGACATCATAACTATTTGTATATTGCATGTATTTCTAAAAACCAAAGAGATAAGATCCCACCCGATAAATCAATAATAAGCAAAGGCATATAGTATGTATGATGTGCCAGTTTTACAGCTCTACTGGTATTAATTCATTTGGTCTTCACAACTCCGAGATAGGTACTATTATTATCCTCATTTTACAAATAAAGAAACTGAGACAAAGGGAGCTTAAGAAACTTGCCTAAATGTACATAGCCAGAGGTGGCAGATCTGCAATTCAAACTCAGACTGTCTAATTCTACAGCCACACTTTTAGTCACTATTATCATCTAGTCTATAGAATCAAAATCACACAAACCAGGCAGTTATCTACCTGTAGAAGCCAAACAATTGTACATGTATTCAATCACACTATTTTTTTTCTTTAGCATTTGCAATATCATCCGGGAAAATTCAAATTCAAATGACTGTTGTAGAAAATATGTTTTTAAAAATAGGAAATGTGCCCTGGCCAGTGTGACTAAGTTGGTTGGGCCTCCTCCCACAAACGGAAAGGTTACGGGTTTGATTCCCAGTCAGGGAACATGCCTGGGTTGCCAGTTCGTCCCAGTTGGAGGAGGGAACAATCAATGTTTCTCTCACACTGATGATTCTCTCCCTCTCTTTTTCCCTCCCTTCCCCTCTCTCTAGAATCAATAAAAAGAAAAAAAAAATATTTAAATAGGAAATGCTTACAACATAAAACTAAAAAACAAATTTTTAAAACAAAAAAGGCCTTAAAAAGACTAAAGAACATATGTAAATAACATTCAAATAATATTGGTATTAGAGTATCAAAATTGAATTTGTTTCCATTTTAAAAAAACCATTACTATGTTACTATATAACTCATTCTTAAACATTTTATAAATATTTAAAAAATCAACACAATGAGATACTACCACACACCTATTAGGATGGCTACTATCAAAAAAAATTTTTTGAAGGAAGAAAACAAGTGTTGGCAAGGAAATGGAGAAACGGGAACCCCTGTGCTGTTGGTGAGAATGATTAAAATGGTGCAGTCACTATAAAAAAACAATATGGTAATTCCTCAAAAAATTAAAAATAGAATTTTACCATATTATCCAGCAATTCCACTTGTGGGTATATAGACAAAAGAATTGAAAGCAGGGATTCTCAAAGAGGTATTTGTATACCCATTCCCATAGCAGCATTATTCATACTAGCCAAAAAATGAAAGCCACCAAGTCTTCATTGATGAATGAATAAACAAAATGTGTTATATACAATGGAATATTATTCAGCCTTAAAAAGGAAAGATATTCTGGCACATACCACAACATGGATTAACCTTGAGGATATTACACTAGATCAAATAAGATAATCACAAAAGGAGAAATACTGTATAATCCTACTTATATGAGGCACTGAGAGTAGTGATATTTACAGAAATACAAAGCAGGATGGTGGTTGAAAGGGGCTGAGAGAAGGGGAGAAATGGGGAGTTACTCTTTACTAGGTACAGGTGCAACCTTATAAAATGAAGAGTTCTGTAGACAGATGATGGTGATAGTAGTACAAAAAGTATGAATGTACTTAATGCCCCTGAATTGTACACTTAAAGTTATTAGATGGCAAATTTTATTTTATATGTATTTTATCACACTTTTTTAAAGTAAAATGTGCTGACTATATAAAAATCTAAAAATGGATGTAGAGCGAAAAATAAAATCATTCATAAGTTCATCTTCCAGAAAAACCACTGTAAATCCCTTTCTAATGTAGAATTACATGATTGGGGAAAAGTCATATTACACGCTTTTTAAAAAAGAAATTCCTATCAATGTCATTTTTACCAATGTTAATCATCTTTAGTAGTTAAATATTTTCTACTAAAAATTTAATTGAATTTTTTTTTAATTTTTATTGATTTGAGAGAGAGACAGACAGGCATAGCTTTATTGTTCCACTTACCCATGTATTTATTGGTTATTTCTTATATGTGCCCTAACTGGGGATCAAACCCACATCCTTGGTGTGCCAGGACAATGCTCTAGCCAACCGAGCTAGCCAGCCAGGGCAAAAAGATTTTTGTAAAGCATAATTTTTGCTCAAGAAACTTGAAACAGCATTGTATGCAAATACCATCAAAATGCTATGAATCCTAAGTTTCCCAGAAAACATCTTCTCTAGTCAGAGTTACCAGAATTATTTTCTTACATTTCAAGACTATAATCCAAATCTCTTTTGTAAGAGATGACTAGGTGTTGTACTACATTGGTCTCCCTATATCCATTCTCAGTCCTCTTGCGTGTCCTCCAGACACTACCAGCTGCTTATCATATATCCAATTCTCCCCTTCTTCTTTGGTAACAGACCCTGGTTTTATTCTGGGCAGCATGCACCCAGCCTTCCTTGCTGCTAAGACTGGTCAATAAGTTAGAAGTAGAAATCATTGGATGGGACTTCCAGCAAAGCTACTTAAAAGGGAACTGACATAGCAGGCAGTGTGTCTGTAACTTAGAAACGAAGGACAGCACTCCAGCACGCATTTGGGACCACAGGCTAATAGAAGCTATGCCAAAAGACAGTGAAAATCAGGTCCGTGACAACCCTGGAGTCATGATACAATGCCTAGATTCAGTGTGATAACATACAGTTTACTCTTGAACAACATGGGTTTGAATTGAGAAGGTCCACTCACACAGATTTTTTTGCAATAAATACTGTAAATGTATTTCCTCTTCCCTATGATTTTCTTAACAACATTTTCTTTTCTCTGCCTTTATTATAAAAATACAGTATAACATATATAACATATAAAATGTGTTAACCGACTTTATGTTATCGGTAAGGCTTTCAGTCAACAGTAGGCTACCAGTAGTTAAGTTCTGGGGGAGTCAAAAGTTATACATGGATTTTTGACTGTGCTGGGGTCAACAATTCTAATCCCCATGTTGTTCAAGGGTCAAATGTACATCTATCTTGTCTTGTATTCTAGGCAAACCTAAATTTAATTATTAGTAGACTCGCCTCGATGCTGCTATCAGTGATCTCTCTAGAATGTAAATTAAAATAGTCAAAACCCTTATCTTGTCACACAGGTCCTTTCATAACTTCTTTGGCCACTGCTTATCTCTGCAGCCTTACCCTAGCTCTAAGCTCCAACCATAAAGAAACACTTATAGGATGGTGACTAGTTAATAATACATTGCTCAGAGAGTAGATTTTGTAAGTTCTCATCACAAGGAAAAAACTGTAACTAAGTATGGTGACAGATGTTTATAAAAAGGAGAGAAAAGAGAGACTGTAGTATATTCTGCACTCAAGATATGGTGGTCTAAATGGCATTAGGTCAATTTTACTATAGTGTCATCCCAGTGGTCAAAATATCAACGTCTCTTGAGTGTATTGTTGTATCATTTACTATGAAAGGTGTATTAGAACTTTTCTCTTACTATAAAAATAGAAACAAGAACAACTTGTAGGCTTCCACCCCAGTCTGTCTTTGCCCAAGCATCTCAGAATGTTCTTCTGCTAATCCTCTCTCCATCTATCCTGCAAGTCTCAGCTCCTCCAAAGAGCTTTTCTGCTGCACCAACCAAGTACACAGGCACAGACAACACATTCATGTATCAAATATAAATAGACAACCTTCCTGTGTATTTATCTTTTCTATCCAGTTACTATAATACTTTTCAATTATAATGTAATTTTGGTTTTGACAGCCTTTGTCACTAAAGTGAAAGTCCCTGAGGATAGAGGTATCATCACATGGTCTACAGTTCACGGAAGAACTCAACAAATGTTGAGTGAATTAATGAAGTTTAGAGAAATGGTTATTCGTATGTATTTCAAAAAGTTCATATTCTCAAACACTTAAAACTGAACAGTTGCTTTCAATTCAAATCACAAAAAAATTCTAATATCAAGGAATATATCAAGAGACATTAGGATTTCAAGCCAGATAGCAATGCTTAATTTCCTTAGCTATAAAATATCATTTCTTTCCCAAAACAAACCAAGTATCCTAAGTGGATAAATTTATTTATTCAATACAATTTTTCAAATATTCAAGAGAAGGCAACAGACAACATTTTCTCTCTTTGCACAACATCCCTACAACAAATATTTACTGAGGGTCATTAACATGTCAGGCATTTTACTAAGAAGTTAAAAGACAGAGTAACAAGCTCTACAAGCCCCAAGGTATTATGAGTATATCTATTCCCATCTCTATGAGATGAGAGCTTAGAAGAGATGGCATTTAGACTTTTTTTGAATTTTTAAAGAAAAAATAAAACTTTTAATAAAAAGACAAATGTTTCATTTTTTATGAGTTCAAGTTTGTTTTTAGATAAGATAGAAGTCTTTTAGTGCCCACTATGTAGCACCATATCACATTTTTACGTACATTATCTCAAGCCTCATAAAAGTTCTGTAAAATAATTGTTTTTTTCTTTTTATTGAATGTATTGGGGAGATACTAGTTAGCAAAATTATACAGATTTCAGGCACACAATTCCACAACACATTATTTATACACTCTATTTTGAGTTCACCACCCCAAGTCTCCGTCCATCACCATTTAGCCCCCTATACCCTTCTCTATCTCCCCGTAAATCACAACACTGTTGCCCATGTCCACAAGTATTTTCTTTTTTTCTGAATCCCTCCAACACGGCTCCCCAGAAAGCCTCCCTCCCTGACAGCTGTCAGCCTGCTATCTATGAGTCTGTCTCTATTTTGCATGTTAGTTCATTTTGTTCATTAGATTCCATATATGAGTAAAATCATATAGTACTTGTCTTTCTCTGACTGGCTTATTTCATTTAGCATAATGCTCTCCAGGTCCATCCATTCTGTTGTAAGGGGTAAGATTTTCTTCAGTCTTACAGACAAGTAGTATTCCATTGTGTAAATGTACCACAGCTTTTTTATACACTCACCTACTAATGGACACATGCCTGCTTCCAAATCTTGGCTATTGTGAATAATGCTGTAAACAAAGATATGGGTGCATATATCCTTTCAAGTTTGGGGTTTCTTCAGATAATGTCCCAGAAGTGGAATCACTGGCTCATAATTTTTTGAAATAAGTCCATACTGCTTTCCAAAGTGGCTGCACTAATCTGCATTCCCATCAACATTGTAAAAGGGTTCTCCTTTCTCCACATCCTCGTCAATACTTGGTGTTTGTTGATGTATTGATAATAGCCATTCTGACAGGTGTGAGGTGATGAATCTCCTTGTGGTTTTAATATGCACTTCTCTGATGATTAGTGACATTGAGCATCTTTTCACATGCTTATTCACAGATGGCCAATACGGCGATGTGTATTTCCTCTTTGGAGAACTGTCTATTCAAGTCCTTTGCCCAGTTTTTAATTAGGTTGGTTTTTTTGGTATTCATTTTTATAAGTTCTTTATAAATTTTGAGTAACCCCTTATCAGATGTATCATTGACAATTATGTTCTCCCATTCAGTAGGCTGCCTTTCATTTTGTTGACAGTTTCCTTTGATGTGCAGAAAATTTTCAATGCAATCACACTTGTTTATTTTTTCTATTGTTTGCCTCGCCTGCGGAGACATACCAGAAAAAATTTGCTATGAGAAATGTCCTAGATTTTACTATCTTTTCTTCTGGGATTTTTACGGTTTGGAGTCTAATATTTTAAGTCTTTAAACCATTTTTAGTTTATTCTTGTGTATGGTGTAACAAGGTGACCTATTTGCCCAACAACATATACTAAATAGACTATCTTTACGCCATTTTATGTTTTTGCCTATTTTGTCAAATATAAATTGACTATAAAGGTGTGGGCTTATTTCTGGGCTCTGTTCTGTTCCATTGATCTACATGTCTGTCTTTATGCCAGTAACACGCTATTTTGATTACTATGGCCTTATAGTATAGTTTGATATCAAGTAGCGTGAGTCCTCCAACTTTGTTCTTTTTTCTCAAGACTGCTGTGGCTATTCAGGATATTTTGTAGTTCCATATAAATTTTTGGAGTATTTGTTGTAGTTGTGTGATACACACCATTGGTATTTTGATAGGAATAGCACTGAATCTATAGATTGCTTTGGGTAGTATGGGCACATTAATGATACTAATTCTTCCTATGAACACAGTATGTACTTCCATTCATTTGTGTATTCTTCAATTTCCGTTTTCAGTGTCTTATAATTTTCTGAGCATTGGTCTTTTACATCCTTGGTTAGGTTTGTTCCTAGATATTTTATTCTTTTTGAGCAATTGTGAATGAGATTTTTTGGCTTCCCTTTCTGATAGTTCGTTATTGGTATATAAAAACACAGCTGATTTCTGGATATTTTGTATGCTGCTACTTTACTGAATTTGTTTCAGTTCTAGTAGGTTTTTGGTAGAATTTTTAGGGTTCTCTATATATAATATCATGTCATCTGCAAATAATGAGTTTTACTACTTCTTCCCCAACTTGGATGCCTTTTATTTCTTCTTTGTGTCTGATTGCTGTGGCTAGGACTTCCAATACTACGTTGAATAAGAGTGGTGAAAGCAGACATCTTTGTCTTGTTCCAATCTTAAGGGAAACAATTGTAGATTTTGACCACTGAGTATGATGTTGACTGTAGGTTTTTCATATATGGCCTTTCTCATGTTGGGGTATAGTCCCTCCATTCCCACTTTGCTGAGAGACTTTATCATAAATGGGAGCTAGATATTATCAAAAGCTTTTCCTGTACCTACTGATATAATCATGTGGTTTTTATCCCTCATTTTGTTTATGGGGTGAATCACATTTATTGATTTGAGGATAGGTACCAGCCTTGCATTCCTGGAATAAATCCCACTTGATCATGGTGTATAGTCTTTTCATGTATTGCTGGATCCAGTCTGCTAATATTTTGTTCAGCATCTTAACATCTATGTTCATCAGGGATATTGGCCTGTAAGTTTCTTTCTTTGTAGTGATTTTATCTAGTTTTAAAATTAGGATAATGCTGGCCTCTCAAAATGCACATAGGAAACAAGTTATAGAAGCAAAAAAGGGCCCTTGCAGCTTAGGAGATAGGAAGGCATAGGTGTGCTCCCAAGAAGGAGAGTGCCAGTGTACCTCACCTTGCAGCATGTTATTCCGAGCAGTGACTACAGCTCCACAGTTATACCAACACACTAAAATTTTTCCTTCTGCTGTTTTGAAAAAAATAAAATTAAGATGATGCTTTGCATCCTTAGTCTAAGAAATGATACCTGAGGAGACTTAATGCAAAGTGCTAAATTTGGGTAGGGGATCAGAGAGTAGAAAAAAATAAGGCAAGGACCCTGGAAAAATTTGCAACATGACTGTTCAGAGTGGAATAGCTTTATCTAAAGTGTTATAAATTTTTGTATCATGTAAAAGCATAGTAAGGTTAACTTTGAAAACAGTTGAAATATTTTGAAATACTACTCTTGCTCCTTTTTTAGCATAAAAATACAAAAGTTGGCCACTTTTTAAAAGCACATAATTGGCTTTACTTTAGTTTCTTCTACTATGTAACAAGAATAATCCAATGTAAATTATAGAGACTACATGTAACTTAATGAGATCTCTTTTGATTATAAATTACACATAATTCTCTTTCATATCATATAAAACACAGAAACATAACCCAGATTTTTAAAAATACAAACCAAACACATTAAAAATATCAAAACTTCCCCTTTATTTGATTGTGTAATTGGATCAAATGAGATCAGCAAACAGTGATACCCAATACAGATTTCTACCTAAAGAAATAAATCAAGAAAAAATATAGGAAAAGAGGGTGGGGATAAAGACAGTTCAATAGGTTACAATGATTGAGAAGCAAATCTAAAGATTTTTATACCTTTTGTGCTGATTTATATAATCTTGGTTCTATTAAAAAGAAAAAATTATAATGTACTTAGCTGTAATAATGGTATTACGGTTATGCAAGAGACTATATTTATTTTTGGGAGATGCATGCTGAAATATTAAAGGGTATAGTGCCATAATGACTGCAACTTACTTTCAAGTGGTTCAGAAAAATATATGTGAGTATACAAATATATTCAGAGAAAAATCAAAATTAGCAATATATTAACTGTTTAATCTGGATCTGGGATGGAAAACTACAGCCTACGCCAAATCCAGCTGAGCCTGTTTTTGTAAATAAACTTTCTTGGAACACTGCCATGCCCATTCGTTTACCTGCTGTCTATGGGTTCTTTCTCACTACACCTACAGAACTATGACTAGTTGTGACAGACACCACATGGCCTTCAAAATCTAAAATATTTACTGGTCTTTTAAAGAAATACACAAAATATCTGGCTCTTTTTAGAAAAAAACTTTTTGCTAACTTATGATCTACACAGTAAATATATAGGTGATCATAGGACTGTCTATAAACTTTTCTTTATGTTTACATTTTTTATAATCAAAAGTTGGAAATTATACAATTTTTATACATGAATTATTTGACTTCTCAAAAATCAGATAAACTCAGAAACTATTGAAACAGAACTTGGACATAATCATAATAATGATATATTAAAAGTTATTATGCAGTTTAGTGCAAAAGGAACAACTTTTTAAGACAGAAATTTAGTGTTTAAACACCCTTGCCCCAGTAGGAGTTTATCCTATAGAAATACGTAAGTGTAAAAAGATTAATAGTAGTAGGAGTGCTTGTTATCCACCAGACACTGGTGCAAGCACTTCACATGTTAAGTAATTCTCACAACCCTATGAGGTAAGTGCTACTATTACTCTCATTTTACAGATGAGGACACTAAGAAACAGAATTAATTTTCCCAAGTCACACAGCTAATAAGTGGTATAGCTGGGATGATAAATGCAGATAATATAACTTCAAAGCCTAATCTTTTTTATGTAGAAAAGCAAGTTATTTCATAATGAGTACTTACACAGTTAGTCATGAACAATAACAGGCCTGCAGGTGAAACAGGTCACCCAAAACAGAGATGGCATCAAACTAGTGGTCAAGGACAAACTCCTTTAAAAAAATAGCAACTCTTCTCTACAATTAATTTAATTTTAAAAACAAATACATGCTATCAATTCACTCTTCTCAACTTAACTAGACAGTCTACCTATAGTATAACTGTCAGGTAAAAACATACATCTTTGAACCTTGGTAGTCCCAAGTTTTTTTTAACAAAACATTTCATAAAAAGGAAATAAATAATACAAAACTAGCTCAAGAAATACACAAATAGCCCTGGCC
The DNA here is from genome assembly GCA_004027475.1 of Anoura caudifer. Lineage (NCBI taxonomy): Eukaryota > Metazoa > Chordata > Mammalia > Chiroptera > Phyllostomidae > Anoura > Anoura caudifer. Next base: position 6,591 of record PVKU01013135.1, on the reverse strand, counting down.
AGGTGGCTCATTTGGTTAGAACCATCGTCCCATGCACCAAAGGGTTGGAGGTTTGATCCTTGGTCAGCACATATATGGGAGTCAACCAATAGATGTTTGTCTCTCACTTGGATGTTTTTCACTCTCTTTTTTTATCTCTCTTCCCCTTCCTCTATCTTAAAAAAAAAAAAAAAAATCAATGAATACATCCTTGGTAAGGATTTCTTAACATTTTAAAACTAATATGGAGGATGATCCTACTTTTGTAATTTTTTAACATGGTATGTGTCTTTGTATTCATGCCACAAATGGATAAAATGTTATCAGGAAGAAAATACATCAAAATATTAAGTAATTATCTCTGGATGATGGTATTTTGAGTATTTCTTACTTTCTCCCTTATATCTTTACTTACTATCTAATTATTTTGCAGTTTGGATAACTTCTATAATTATTTTAAAAAACATTCAATTTTAAACACTTGTTTTTTACAACTCAATAATCACCATTCCCTTATTTATAATATCCATAAAACCATTCCCTTACTTACAACATATGATGTACTTAATTAAGGAATTCAGAATAATTTGTGACACTGTAGAAATAAAGATACTGAAGAATCAACGATCATCAAACCTTTCTATTAAAAAAATTAATGGTGTAGGATTAATACATTATTTATAGCATAAAAGCCTCATCTCCTTAATTTCTCACAATTCATAAGGAAATGACACCATCCCTATTTTACATATCTATTTTCAGACCCTATTCCTATCCAGTTCCAACGAAAGTATAAAAAAAACTTTTTACGTATATATAGAATTTATCTGTCTCAAACAAGAACAGAAATCTCTTCCAGTTCTTAATTTATTATTTCTTTTCATCTCTGAACTGTATATTTACCACTCATTTTACTAAAAACCACTTCTTGCCCTGGCTGGTGTAGCTCAGTGGACTGAGTGCTGGCCTGCAAACTGAAAAGTCATCGGTTCAATTCCCAGTCAGGGCACATGCCTAGGTTGTGGGCCAGGTTGCCGGTTGAGGGCACGCAAGAGATAACCAATCGACATTTCTCTCACACATCCATGTATCTCTCCCTCTCTTTCTTCCTCCCTTTCCTTCCCTCTACAAGTAAAGAAATAAAATCTTAAATTAAAAAAAAAAGAAAAACCACCTCTCTGACTCACTCTTCAGCCTTTAATACTCAGCTACCACACATAGGCTTTTGCTCCTCTTGGAAGATTTCCAAATCACCCGCACACTCCTGGGTCTGTTCAGTGTTCTTCTTAGTTATCCCCATAGCATTCTGTGCATATCTGTATAACAGAATTTATAGCCCTGTATTGTAATCTCTTGGATTCTCTCTATATATTTTAAGGAAAGAAACTATATCTTTTATCCTTACACCCTTAATTTCTATGGGGTTATTTATTAAGCCAAAAAATTAATAAATGATATTTTTAGTTACCTTTTAACTGTATATATTTAATTTAGCCAAATATACCATAAGTTCTTAAAGCCTAGAAACTTGTCACATGTCCCTCCACACATACATATGCACACACAAACACTGCCAAGCCTAAACAAAAGAGCTAAAACTATAAAAGTCTTAGAAGAAAACAAAGGAGTAAATTTCAACTTTAGATTATGCAGCAGTTTCCTAGCACAAGCAACGAAAGAAAACAGGACATAAATTGGACATTATCAAATTTAAAACTTTTGTACATCAAAGGACAACATTCAAGTCAGTAAAAAGGCAATCCACGAATAATAGAAAATATTTGCAAATCATACATCAGATAAGGACCTACTATCCAGAATACATAAAGAACTATTACAAACCACAAAAAAATAGACAACCCAATGAAAAAATAGACAAAGGATCTGAGTAGACATATGTCCAAAAAATATATCCAAATGAAAAAAAAAAAAAAAAAAAAAAAAAAAAAAAAAAAAAAAAAAAAAAAAAAAAAAAAAAAAAAAAAAAAAAAAAAAAAAAAAAAAAAAAAAAAACCCACACATGAAAAGATGCTCAACATCATTAGTTACTAGAGAAATAAATCAAAACTACAATGAGATACCACTTCACACATCTAGGATGGGTAAAATAAAAAATACATTAAATGTTAGCAAGAACGTAAAGAAATTGGAATCCTCACAAATTGCATGTAGGAATGTAAAATGGGGCAGCTGCTTTGGAAAACAGTCTGGTAGTTCAAAAGGTTAAATATAAAACTAACATAACCTTAGGTATTTATACCCAAAACAATTTAAAACATACTGCCAAATAAAACTTCTACACAAATGTTCACAGCAGCATTATTCAAACAACCAAAAAGTGGAACAACCCAAATGTCCATCAACTGATGAATGGATAAACAACATGTGGTGTATCCATACAATGGAGTATTTATTCTTCAGCCATTTATTTTTTTAATAGTTGCTATTTTTTTAAGATTTTATTTATTTTAGAGAGAGGAGAAAAGAGGAAGGGAGAGATAGAAATATTGATGTCTAAGAGCTGTGGAAGAAAACATCTATCAGCCACCTCTCACGAGCCCCCAACCGGGGACCTAGACTGCAAACCAGGCATGTGCCCTGACTGGGAATCAAACCAGTGACCCTTCAGTTTGCAGGCTGGCACTAAACTCACTGAGCCACATCAACCCCAGCTCTTCAGCCATTTAAAAGAATGATGTGGCCCTGGCTGGTGTGGCTCAGTGGATTGAGCACCAGCCTGCAAACCAAAAAAAGAATGATGTACTCACACATTCTACAAAATGAACTTTAAAAACATGATGCTAAGTAAAGAAGCCAGACACAAACTACATATGTATAATTTAATTTATATGAAATGACCAGAATAGACAAATCCATAGAGACAGAAAGTAGATTAATGGTTGCCAAGAACTAGGATAATGGGGAAATGGGGAGGTACTGCTAATGGGTACAGGATTTCTTTGTGAAGGGGGCGGGGGTAAATGTTCTAAAATTAGATAGTGGTAATTATACAATTCTCTGAATATACTAAAAACCACTAAATTGTCTGCCCAAAAGAGCCTCTACCAAGAAGGACTTAAATATTTCACTGATGAAAATGCAATAATTCATAAATGTCTTAAAAAGTTTATGAAAGAATGCATCCTGACAATTGATAATTAATTTCCATTAATCAGTCTCTTCATTAAAGATCATCATGGATGCTCTAAAGGCAAATAGTTTTCATTATCTTTATATTAGACATCACGTTACTGATAAGAATGTTAGGGTAGGACTTGGAAAACTATACTAACATGTCAGATACTGAAACATACTATGTGATCTTAAAGAAGGTATTTTAATATTTCTGGGCTCCCTTTTAAGCCAAGGGATTTGAACAAGATGTAACATTCCATGAAGTTCTAAAAGCTTATGTTGTGTTTTTATCACTGCCTATACATCCATCTAGGAAAAGATTTTTATGTTGTTAATTATATAGTTTCTTAAAACACCTACTTTATGCAGATCAACATAGTGACACTAAGAAACACAAGTTCACTTTAAAGTTTCCTAACCATGATCTTCACCTTAGTATTTTTTTAACCCTTACCCGAGGATATTTTTATTGATTTTAGAGAGAGAGGAAGCCAGATAGGAGAGAGAGGAGCCGTGGCTGGGTAGTTCAGTTGGTTGGGGCATCATCCATACACCAAAATGTTACCAGTTTGTTTCCAGTCAGGCACATACCTAGGTTATGGGTTTGATCCCTGGTTGGGGCCTGTACAGGAGGTGGTATTTTCCTTTCATGCCAATGTTTCTATTTCTCTCTCTCTCACCCCTGCTTCCTCTCTTTCTAAAAGCAATTAAAAAAAAAAAAAAATCCTCAGATGAGGATTAAAAAAGAGAGAGAGACACACATCAATGTGAGAAAGAAACATTGATTGGTTGCCTCCTGTAGGTACCTGGACCAGGGATTGAACCGCAACCTAGGCATACACCCTGACAAGGGATTGAATCCACAAACTTTTGGTGTATAGGAGGATGCTCCAACACAATGAGCAACTTGGCCAGGGCTGATCTTCATTTTAAAGTCAAATATTTTGTAAAGCATATTTTCATTTATGTACTCTTGTCTTTTCACTTTATATTTTTCACTTTAGACAGTTCTCTCAGAAAAAGTTTTAATCAAATTATCTGTTGATGACAGTGATATTTGTAAAAATAAAACATTACAAACAACTTAAGCATCAAACAACAGAGTACTTGGTTTAAAAACATCTATACAGTGGCATATAGTCATTAAAAATATAGAAGTAACATTCTCTGGAAAGAAGGTCAGAAAGTAGACTTCACCCACACTCTGAACAATAACTGCATTATCCTTAATGATATATAATTAATGATATAATTATAAGCAATGATATTATTGGTAGAAGGGTTATATATGTGAATGGTATAGATTTTCTTTAAGAGAAAACCACTGCTGAATTAAAAACACTTGTGAAATGGAAAAATATCCATTATATGTTGTTAAAAGGAAAATTCAGGTTACCAAAAATCATGTAGAATATGACCACATTCTGGAGAAAATAACAGCAGAGCCCTGACAGCTATGGCTCAGTAGATTGAGCACCAGCCTGCGAACTGAAAGGTCACTGGTTCAGTCCCTGGTCAGGTCACATGCCTGGGATGTGGGGTTGTGTGAGAGGCAACCAACTGATGTTTCTCCTGCACATAGATGTTTCTCTCCCTCTCTTCCCCTCTCTCTGAAAATAAGTAAAATCTAAAAAAAATAATAATAAAGTCAGTGTTTATTTTTTTAAGAATAAAAGCATAACTTGCCCAGAAAAACAAGTAGAAAATATATACACCATTCATAGTATTCATCTAGAAATTATTTTACTTCTTTTTGCTTATCTTTGGTTTTTTTTCAGCTTTGATATATAATTGACATATAACACTGTATAAGTTTAAGGCACAGAACATTATGATTTATGTATATATCATAACTGATCACCACAATAAAGTCTGTTAATACATCCATCATCTCTCATAGTTATAATCTTTATGTGCTTATCTTTATTTTCTAATTTTTCTTAAACATGTCCTATTTATAAGAAAGATTTTAATTAAAAAAAGAAGGTTCTACTCTTTCATCTGTTTTATTTTGAAGGTATAAGATAAAAGTCCCATCATGAAAGATGTTTTTCCCATCTAATACAATAAAGTTTTTTACAATTACAGATGGGGGAAAAATTCTATCTTCCTACTGAACCTAACAATGTTAGTCCTCATTCTCAAAACTGAGGAGCTCCAATTTTTACTTAGTACAAAAATATCTACCTTTTGTACTTTCTAATTTATTCTTAAGGGAAATTTATTATGGAAACCTCCTTTTATTTGGAGAATAAAAGAATCAATACTTTGCTGGGGACTTTTATACATTATGATTTAATTCCTCCTCACAGCAATCACATGAGATGGTAATTTATTATGATACAAATTTTATAGGTAGAGAAACTGAGGTTTAGAGTTATTGCTTTATCAAAAATCCCACAGCTAGATAGTTATTAACCCAGATATGAAATAAGGGTTTCTAATTCCAAGATTTCCTTACACCAAATCAAAAATAAAAACTCCTCTCCGAGAAAGGAAAATTCAAGTATTTCTTTAAGAATGAATAAGTACTTTGTTTATTCAAATGTCTTTGTGATGAAAATATCCTTCAGATAAAAGCACTGAATTTACAACCTCAATAAACTAAATAAAAAAGCTTAGTTAGTTGGCCTACAGTAAAATTACACGTAAAATTTAATATGATCAAGTTCTGTTCTAAGTATAGAATTACTGTTTTGTTGTCCTACCATTTGTATAAAAAGATAAAGAGTCCCATAATGTCAGTGGATTTACTCAAAAGCCCATCTTTATCCATCTAAATTTTAAACCTTTATATTTATACAAACTTGAAAGTCTATAAAATTTGTTTTGGTTAATTATGAAAAGTCTTTACATAGTGTAGGAAACGTTGACAGTTCATAAATTGTACTTATCATTAAGCACTTGGATAATGGCTAAGCTCTGTTAAAAACAAGGCAATGGGCCCAAAACAGAGTCATTTATGCTAAGCTCCACATCACCACACTGAGACTTAATTACAGTTTCAGCTCTCCCAGAAATGGATTCTTAAACCAGTCAATCAGGAATCACCTTATAAGCACTATTTGGGTAATCTGCCTGATAGCTCCCTGCAATTCCCTAAAGGAACGTGACCTTGCTATAACCAATCCACTTTGCGTCTAGTGTAACTTCCTTGTTTCTGCTCCCTGCTGTCTATAAAAGTCTTTCATTTTATACAGCACCTCAGAGCCCTTTCTATCTTCTAGATTGGATGTTGACTGATTCATGAATTGTTGATGAAAGCCAGTGAGGTCTTTACATTTTATTCAGTGGAATTTTGTTTTTTAACAGCTTAAAATTAACACAAAGGTTTCTTTCTCCTTAACCACCTCAAACTGAACTCTTTGTTCCATAGAGTGGCACACCCAAAAGCCATTTGCAATTTGCTTTCCTTTTCCCTCTACCCAAATCACTTGCTTATCCTTTGGTTGGAAACCCTTTTGCCTTTCAGCCTTC
>PVKU01013134.1:0-30855 GCA_004027475.1 Anoura caudifer | reverse complement strand
TTCATTCTTTCTAAGCCTCTTTTCCTTTTCTTGCTCCTTCTGGCTGATTTTTTCTACTTTGTCCTCCAACTCGCTGATCCGATCTTCTGCTTCATCGATTCTGCTTTTCATTCCTTCCACTGTGTTCTTCAGTTCAGAAATTGTATTTTTCATTTCCTGTTGGCCCTTGTTGATGGTTTCTATTTCCTTATTCATGTTGTTATAGTTTGCAGTCAGCTCATCGTAGCTTCCTTGTAGTTTTTGGTAGCTCATTGAGAGCTCTTGGAGGTTCCTGACCACCATTGCTTTGAACTCAAAATCGGATAGTTGAGCTGCCTCTATTTCATTTAGCATTCTTTCTGGGGCTTCCTCCTTTTCTTTCATTTGGGGATTGTTTCTTTGTCTTCCCATTGTTTGTGGGACTCTTCTTGTTAGCCTCAGCTTCTTAAATTTATTTGTTCTGGTTCCCTGGCTTTATGGTGTGAACTCTGTGGTAGAATGCCTGTGAAATTCAGTGGTGTTATCTCCTTCAGGTATCCTGGTGTTCACTGCTTCCAGTGTCTCAGCTGTTGAAATGCCCCTTCTTTGGGTCCAACTCTGGTCTTTCCACAGTTCCAGGGTTTTTTTGTTTTGTTTTTGTCTCACTTGTATGTGTTTAAAAAAGAGAAAAGCGAAGGAAAGGAAAAAAGGAAAAGAAGGAAAAGGAAATAAAAAAATGAAAAGACAATAAAGAAATGTAGAATGAAAAAGAGAACAAGAAAAAAAAGACAGGAAGAAGAGATAAGGTTGGAAAGAAAGGAAGAAGGAGTAAAAGAAGAAAGAAGTAATGAGAAGCAAAAAGGTGTTGAGGGGTAAAAAAGATCAAAATAATCAAAAAGAGAAAAAGAAACCCCTCCCCCCAAAAATACCCGAAAAACACCAAAACCGCTAATTCTTGCTGTTATCAATCTTGCCAAGGTGGTTTTTCTGGCCTTGATGACTGCCATGGCCAAGGGGTGACCATATTGTTGTTTTCCTTGTTCAGCACTCAGTTTTCTCTGGCCTACTGTCCTCAGAGCTATCCCAAGACACTCCGCACAGGGTCCCAGGTGCCAACTGTGGTCGCGTGCCCACAAGCGCCGATGTTCCCTGAATCTTCCTTGTACTGTAGCAGCTAACTCCTGTTTTTGGCTTCTGAACACCCAGCTTCCGATAAGGACACCTCAAGGACACCTCTACCCTAGAGTTATTTTTGGATCAGCTTCTGTACCTCCTACTTCTGCCACGTAGGATAGAGCATCCAGAGAGCAATAAAAGCCCTGCTCAGCCAAGGTTCGGGGACCAGAATTTGGAGACTGCCTCCTCTGGGTCCATGCGTGTAATAAAGCCTCACTCCATTACCCCAACTTGCGCCAGAGTCATTATTTTCCAAATTATTTTCCATAACAGTACAGGTGCCAACTGTCCCATGAACACAGCTTGTCTCCTACGCAGGTTGCACACCAGTGTCTAAGATCTCCCAGCAGCCCACTCAGGCCTCTGATGGTGTGATGATGCGATGGTGCCTGGGAGACTGTATTGCTATTCCCTCCTGGCGCTAGTGTCTGTGCTGGGCTGAGAGACCATCGAGGTACCCAGCGGCTGCACCCCGTGTCTCTCAGGTCACGCTGCTGTGAATGATCCCCGCACAGCTCTTTACAATGTCGCTTGGGCGTAGACAAAATTACGCTCTCCAACGCTCAGTCCTCGCAGGGCTATGAGATCTTAACTCCTCTCTGTGAGATTTCAAGCGACCAGGTTTATGCTGGTGCTGCCCGAGACCCTGTTTGGCTGTTCAGGGAGCGGTTGCCCTAGCTCCCTCCCTAGAGTCTTACCGCCAGCCCTGGCCTGGTTTCTCAGCCCCTGCCCTGGTCTCCGCACTGCTGGAGTACTCTCCTTACCGTCTGGTTTTTCAATGTCCAGTGCAATTTTTGATCATCTGTTTTCAAATATGCTGTGTTTCTGCTGTCTGTTTGCTATGCTGCATTGAAAAATGTCCTGGTTTAACACCTGTGTGAAGAGGGAAGAGGGATGTGCATCCTCTTACTGCGCCACCATCTTCTCTCTCTGTTGTTCATATTTTTGATCAACGTCTTTTTCTTAGATAAGTCCCTTTAACATTTTATATAATAAGGGCTTGGTGATGATGAACTCCTTTAACTTGTCCTTATCTGGGAAGAACTTTACCTGCCCTTCCATTCTAGATGATAGTTTTGCTGGATAGGGTAATCTTTGATGTAGGTTCTTGCCTTCCATGATTTAGAACACTGGCTTCCAGCCCCTACTTGCCTGTACAATTTCATTTGAAAAATCAGCTGATAGTCTTATGGTCACTCCTTTGTAGGTAACAGTCTCCTTTTGTCTTGCTGCTTTTAAGATTCTCTCCTTATCTTTAATCTTAGGCAATGTAATTATGATGTGCCTTAGTGTGTGCTTCCTTGGATCCAGCTTCTTTGGGACTCTCTGATCTTCCTGGATGTCCTGGAGGTCTATTGCCAGATTGGGAAAGTTCATTGTTTTTTCAAATAAGCTTTAAATTTCTTGTTCTTCCTCTTCTCCATCTGGCAGGCCTATAATTAAAATATTGGAATGTTTAAAGTTGTCCTGAAGGTTCCTGAGCCTCTCCTAATTTTTTTGAATTGTTGTTTCTTCCTTCTCTTTTGGTTGAATGTTTATTTCTTCCTTCGATTCCAAATTGATGATTTGAATCCCAGTTTCCTTCCCATTACTGTTTGTTCTCTGTACATTTTCCTTTATTTCACTTTTCATAGCCTTCACTTTTTCCTCTATTTTGCAACCATACTCAACCGATTCTATGAACATCCTGGTTACCTGTGTTGAATTCTGCATCTGGTAGGTTGGCTATCTCTTTATTGCTTACTTCTATTTTAGGAGCTTTTATCTCTTCTTTCATTTGGGATATATATATATATGGATTTTATTTGGCAGGCTTGTTACAGTGTAAAGGGCAGAGCCTTAGGCATTCATCAGGATGGGGCAGCCCATATGGCTGCGCTGTGACATTGTATGTGGAGGAGGCATCTGAGAGGGAACCATGCCACTTGCTTGGCTCTTGGCCAGATTTGTGTCACTTCCCTTGTTACCCACGAGCAAATTGGGCCTTTCTAGTGCTGATTCCTGGGTGGGTGGGTTTGTGTATGTTCTGGGACCCAGTGGGTCTCTCCAATGGACTCTCCTTTGAGGCTGAGAGTCATGCCACAAAAACCCCTATAGGTTTTTATAGCCAGACATTTTGAGGCTTTATTTCCCCATGCTGGAACTCTGGGTTGTGAAGTCTGTCTTGATCCTCAGTTGTTCCTTCTGGTTTATTTGCAGGCAAATGAGGGACTGCTTGGTCTGCCAGCTGCTGCCTTGCCTCATGTCCTCTCTATGCCAGCTGCCCATCTTGCCCCTTCTACCAGTCTGAATTAATGTTTCTTCTTTCATGCCTTGATTTTTGGACTTCCATACAGTTTGATTTTTCGGCAATTTAGGTTATTTTTTGTTTTTAAATTTGTTGTTGTCCTTCTTTTGGTTGTGCGGGGAGGCAAAGTTTATCTACTTAAGCTGTTTATCTACAGCTTCCATCTTGGCTGGGAGTCCCCATAGTTATTTTGTAACTACCTATTTGTACTTAATGTCCTCACTTCTTCACTCATTCCATTATAACCCCCTACCATCTGGCAACCATCAAAATGCTCTCCATAGCATTGATTTTGTCTCTGTTCTTCTCATTTGCTTATTTTGATTTTTAGATTCAATTGTTGATAGATAGGTATTTATTGCCTTTTTTATTCATAGGTTTGATCTTCTTTTTCTTGAATGTGTTCCTTTAGCATCTCATACACTAGTGGTCCCATTTGCTTATTCTATAAACTCAAGATGGATAAAAGACTTAAATATAAGTCATAACTATAGAAGCCCAAGAGGAGAACACAGACAGGGAAATTTCAGATATTCCATGCAGCAATATTTTCACCAATATGTCCTCCAGAGCAAGAGACATAAAGAAAAGAATAAACAAATGGGACTTCATCAAAAAAAAAAAAGAAAGAAAGAAAAGCTTCTTCACAGTTAAAGAAAACATCAGCAAAATGAAAAGGGAACCAACTGTATGGGAAATATATATTTGCCAATGATACCTCAGACAAGGGTTTGATCTCCAAAATATATAAAAATCTCACATTACTCCATTCCAGGAAGACAAGAAACTCAATTAAAAAATGGGCAAAGGTCCTGAACAGACACTTCTCCAAGATGAACATAACAGAGGCCCCAGAGACATATGAAAGGATGAGGAGGTGAGCTGTGTATACCTATGCTGCCAACTTTATCAGAAGTCTCCAAGTAAGTTTCCAAGTAAAATTTTAAGCATAAAACTAATTGTGTGCTTACAATGCTTTGGTGGCCCCTCTTGACCTCATCATGTCCCACAATGCCTTCCATTTTCTTCTTTTCACTCACCTCCTTTGGTGATATATTTCATCATTTTCCCACTGATACTCTGAATTACTTAATACTTTTCTTGAAGTTTCATCTTATTTAGCAACATGCATTCATACACGGCATTCTCTCAGTATGTAAAACTCTTTCCTTCCTTGTGTCTTGACATTTCTGTCAGGGAGCCCTTTCTAAACTCTGCAATCTGGGTCAGGTGCTTTATCAACACTCTTCCTGACATATTTTCCTACCTTATATTGCAATTACCAACATGAGTAAGAGGATGCATCCTGGAGAAGAATGGTTCTCAACTGTTTCTTGGGGGATATTTGGCAACGTTTGGAGACATTTTTGGTTGATCCAACTAGCTATGGGCTACCAAAATCTAATGGGGAATGACTGAGATACTGTTGAACATCCTACATTGCCAAAAACAGAAGCTATAACAATGATTTATACAACGCACACTGTTGATAGTATCAAGACTGAGAAATTCTGAACTACATGAGAAAAGCAGGAAGCAGTATAAAAAGTAGGCCAAACTTTGGAAGCTGGTGTATGATGGGGGCTGCCCATGGCAGGAAGTGCAGTGCCTGGGAAAGGGAAGAAAGATTGAGGAGTAGGGAGAACTGAGAATCCAGAATGGATGAGAAAACCAGGAGAGTTTATTCACTACCTTTGGGGAGGGAAAAAGGTATTTAAAGATAACATTTCAAAAATGTTTGTGTTGACATACTGTGGGAAGCTCTCTTTCAAGAAACATATTGTAGAGTTCTACATTGCATTCCAACACTTCTTGAGACAGACTGCTATTCCTTTTAATTTTACAGCAAGCAGAGGATGGTGAATAAGGCATGGAGTCAACTATTTTTCAGTTAACATCAGTCCCCTATAACTGGTCCCCTATCAAGTGTAGTTTTCTCCCAGTGAGTGGGCTGTGTCTTACTTCCTTTGAAATTGCAGCACATAACACAGAAGACAGAACAGATTAAGAACAAACTCAGTGCTTTACACTTAGAGACCAAGCCAGGTGAAATATTTTTTATTTTTTTTAAATTTAATTGTTCTTCAAGCACAGTTGTCTCCATTTTACCCACACCACTGCCCCCACCCCAGCCATCCTGTTTTTGCACCCTTGATCCTACCTGCCATCTCTTGGTTTTGCCTATGTGTCCTTTGTAGATGTTCTGAAAACCCTCCCCTCTTTCCCCCCATTACTCCCTCCCTTGTAGTCATTGGAATTCTCTTATTGTCTCTCAGGTAACATGTTCTCTGTTTTTGACCTTGGTTCTTGTGTTGTGCTCCTCTATGCCATGCCTCATGCCACATGTACAGGGTACTTCTTCCCTGTCACCTGTTACCTGCTGGAATATATCCATGCTAGGATTGTATACCCCTCACTATCTTATCAATTCCAAAACTTCAAAGGAAATGGTTATAAATGCTTTAGAAATGTCTAATGTGCTCATTCTTTCTAAGCTTAGAGGAATTTTTTTTTTTTTTTACTTTGAGGAGAGTGTCTTTGGAGATCTCAATGACTGAGAGCAAATGAATATACTACCCGGACAATATGTCAGGCATTGTTGAAGTATGCAAGGAAATATTTGATGTCAGGGAGATATTTCAGCCATACCCTTCAAAATCATTTTTACTGGTTACTTCCTATAAAGCTACCTTCAAGAATATATTGTTAAAGATAGTACTTTGTAATTTGATATTGTCAGGCTTAGGTAATAACCCTGATAACCCTGTTTTTTTTGTGTGTGTGTTTTTATTTGTGTGTGTTTCTGTGCATATGAACACAGGCCAAATGGGTGGGAGGAGAGTCTGATCCATTTGTTGTTATTGGCTGTGTAGTATATTCTTATACATATACACTACATATACACTTGCATAGATTCTCTAACAGATTGCTTCCAAATTCATTTCTATCATGGCTTGTGAGTTTAAATAAAATAGTCCAGGCATTGGGGTTCCAATACTGGATATATCATTTGCTAGCTGAGATCTAATAAATATATTTTGCATTTCTTAACCTTATCTTCCTTAACTCTAAAATGGGAGTAAGTCTTTATATTCCACACAGTTCTTGAAAACATGTGCTTCAGCATATCACACAGTGCCAGGGAAAGTACACCCAGTAATATCTATCGCCTTTTGGTGATTGTGATTCAATTGAAATAAGGCCAGGAATGGGATATCAAAAATAGGGGAAAACAATGAGATTTAATAATGTTAACATGTACTGAAACTCAGAATCCCCACTTATAGATATGAAGTCTAATGGGCAACTTTGATACATATGCTTAAAAAGTTAAGGATAGTAAAATTTACTGCAACATTTTATAATATAGAAAATTGGGAATAATTTAAAGTGTCCATTAATAGAAGAATGGGTAAATAAATTATGATAGGATAATACTATATAGGCTTTAAACAGGTCAACTTAGATATAAACATTTAGTACTCAGTAAGATGGCATCCTCCACAAAGAGAAGAAATGAGAAAAGGCAGACAAAAATGTCAATACATAAGAGATTTCAACTATAATTATTTTATTCCTTCAGAAATATGCAACAAATATTGAAAAATATTAGAATGTCATATGTGAACAGCATTTTATTGATATTGGTATTTTATATTAAATATTAAAAGTTAGAATACCTTGATAACATATATAATGAGTTTGTGTTTGAAATCTGCTGGTGTCTGTATATGTGCATGCATATGTGTGAAAGACAGACAGAGAAAGGATCATTGTTTTGAGAGAGACCTCCTGATTTGGTTTTGATACAAATTTTCTGAGACTTACTTTGCTGTTTCCAGATCAAAGGAAATAAGATAATTGAATAAAGAAACATGATATTTCTAATCAGTCATTACCTGGATTTAACTTTCTTCCTCCTCTTTATTTCACTAAATCCCAACATTTATTTTTCTAAAAGTTACTGGTCAAAGGGGGTTTTATGGCCTCTAAATTAATTGATTAATTAGTTTGTAATTGATTTATGAGTACTTTATTTTTATTTATTCATTGAAATATTATCTTAGATTCCTGTGTTTCTGCACATCAGCTAGAAGTTTAGTCTTAACAGTTAAGAATGATAATTATTACCTTATTTGCCTGTGCTTAGAATTACAATTATTTCCATTGGCCTATTTAATATCTCTATTGCTGTGTAGTTTCCAAGATTGTCATTACTTAAAATATCTTCTTTGACTTCTTAAAAGTTTTTACTGGTAGGCGTGGCATGGTTCCCACACATCTGGGCTTTTTTTAAATTTCCATGGATTACATACTCCTTTGTACAGTCAGGCTTGAGAAACACTGAATTAAGGTAATTTCCTGTTACTTATCCTTTATTTTCATAGTGCAATTCTTAAGTAACCATATTAAATCTTTCTTCCCTCTAGTCTTTTCTTTTTTTTTTTTTTGAGAGAGAGAGAGAGAGAATATGACCTCTAGTATTTTACAACCCTCCTCCTGGTTATTTACTCACATAATGCCCTTGCCCTTCATGTATCAGTAAAATAAGCCCCTTCTCCAGGAAACCTTCTCTGAATCACCCACATGAATTAAGAGTCCTGTACTCTACCTGCCCATTGCTTTCACACTCAGTTAATATCCTCATTTAGCACTTGTTTTTCTGAGGATAAAAACTCTATCTATATGTACATACCTATATTTAGATAGATGACAGATGGATAGCAGATAGATGATAGATAATGATGATGATGATGATAGATAGATAGATGATAGATAGATAGAGAGGTGATAGACCAATTGGTGATAGGTAGACACAGATAAAGATAGCTAATTGTTGGATAGACAGATAATTTTTAATCCACCAGTGCTGAGTATAGGGCTTCATAGAGAATACTCAATGAACTTCTCATATAAGAATATGGTGCCTCAAAAAAAATTTCATTAGCTTTATTAAAGTGCAGACGTCCTCCTGGGCAATTAGTATTAGAAGGGCAAGCTTGATCAGATGTTCTACTAGGCCTACATTTAATGTTCTTGAGCTGTATTTCAATGTGTTTGGCTAACACTCTTCAATTGGTCATTATGCAGGATTGCAGATATTATGAATTGTGAAAACAAAATCACCATCTAAATTCAAAGAAAAATGGATATCACCTTTCATCATTTAACTTTCCAGAAAACATTTTTGCAATCCAAGGTACATAAACTAACAAGTGGTAGCATAGAACAATGCCTTACCTTGAGATAAACTTTCTGACACCCTCAGAAATGTAGACATCATAAAACTGTAAGTAGTGGCCTTTGCAAAGCATGTGCATTGCACATAAAGACAGATTTCCACTCAGCTACAATCCAATATGTGGGAATTAAAACTGCACTACATTTGTTCTGTCTTTCTGTGCATTGCTATTTGGTGCCACAGATACTTTGTTTTTATCACTCTAATACTTATATTGAATTTTTATATTGAATATAATGAAACTGAAAAGAAACTAACCAACTCAGTAATATTTGCAACATGATTGCCACACAAGTCAAATTAAGGCTCAGAAGGCTAAGAAATTTAAAAATAACAAATGTTCAATAAACGTGTTGGAAGCAGCTTAAGTGACCATCAATAAATGAGTGGATCAAAAAATTATGGTACATTTGCACAATGGAATACTATGCAGCAGGGAGAAACAAGGGGTTCCTACACTTTGCAACAGCATGGATGGAACTGGAGAACATTATGCTAAGTGAAATAAGCCAGGTATTGAAAGACAAATACCATATGATTTTGCCTATAAGTGGAAACTGATCAGCAAAACATGCAGGCAAAATATAACTAGAGACATTGAAAAAAAAAAAGAACAAACTGACAGCAACCAGAGGGGAGGGGGTGCAGGGGAAAGAAGGGAAAGGGTCATCAAGTAACATGTATCAAGGATGCATGGACAGAGCCAAAGGGGGTAGGATTGAAGGTGGGACGTAAAGGTGGGTGGGGTGCGGAAAAGTGGTGGTGGGAAAATAGACACAGCTGTACTTGAAGAACAATAAAAAAGAACAGAAAAAAGATAGACAATCTCATTTATAATAAATATTAATCAGATGGCATATTTCCTGTAATTTGTCAAATAGCAAAAAATGAAGATATTTAATGTGATCAATAGAAAGATGTCTACCAGATTATGCAATAGTTACAATCCTTTTGAAAGATAATTTGAAAAAAATCTTAAACTCTTAAAATGTCCATTTTCTACTTTTCCTACACATAGAGACATATAGGAATGTTTACACAAACAATTATAAAATAAAAACCTATGAAAATAAAATAAATAAAATAATGAATGAATAAATTATGTGAGGGTACTATAGTTGAGTGAACTATAAATTATTCTGTAGGAAATAATTTATTTGCAGGCATTTTTATTATATGTCGTAACAATATTTATAACATGTTTTCAAAAAAGATATTTATTTGATAGCATATGCTCAATATTAACACCCACTTACATAATAATAATATGAATAATCTTGCATGATGATATTTTCATCAGTGTTTATTCCCATACCAGAGCATGACCTCCAAAATCCTGACCTGATACAAAGCCACATATCTGGCATCAATGACAAGACAAATTAAACAACCCACACTTTCAATCTCCATCATTTAAATGAAAAGAAAAGTTATACTATGACCTTTCAATGACTTAAAAATGGTCAGAAAAGTTTATTCTATCCAGAATTTACAGAAAAATTCAATACATAGTTGAAATAAAGAAAGTTGTGTTTACAGAATTGTATGTAGATAAAAAGAGGCCCAGTAATTTCATCCTAAGGCATTTGTTATGATCATCTTATTGATATTACAACAGTCCTATAGTAACTGATAAAAAATATATTACTAGGTGACCTTCCTTGATACAATAATACAAATATTGAAATAAAAGTAAAATTAAACTATGATTCAGTTTATAAGGCTATCCACTGTGTACCTTTTAAAAATTTATACAAGGGTCAGGACAGAGGAAACAGTTTCACCACAATGTTACTGGTAAGGAGTGCAGAGAAGAAACAAGAGGGCTGGCTGGGCTGCCATGGGTGACAGCTGATGTGCTGGGAGAATATTTCAATGGCCAGGGGGCTCCACCTGAGAAGTGTGAAGTCTAAACCCCAAGCTAAACCCTAGTCTGCAACACCAAAGCCCAAAAAGAACTAGGTAACATTGAGCTGTGAAAAGTGGCAGGGTTTCCCTCTGCCAGGAACAGAAGGTTGGAGTCACAGAGAGCATTTTAAAGGACCAATGCATACAATTTCATTTGCAGCCACTTACCCTGGGCTCTGGCAAAGGTGGAAGAGAGTGGACTAGAGACACTTGAGGAGGTATGACTTTGGGGAGAAAACTGAGGGAGCAGCTGTCAGGATCCCAGTGCTGAGTCATCCCCCATACTGCAATAGCCATCTTGCTCAGGCAGAGGACTCCTCTCCAAGTAGCATCAGCGTGAGAGGAAGCAATAGCCCTGCCTGCAGGAATTACTCTGCCTGCCCTGTGGTGCTTAAGCCTGACTGTTGATTGCAGAGGGACTAGATTAATAACTGAAGGAGTCACTCATAGAATGTGGATCACCAGTAGTCTTGAACAGGCTGCCTAAGGCCACGCTGGCCACCATCTGACATCACCAGAGGTGGATCTAGAAAGAAAAAAAACACTGCAACTGCACAACAGCATACAAGACATGGTGGGTAGGGTGACCCTCAGTCAGCCAGGTGGAGGGAAGGACCCAACAAAAAATGACCCAACAACAATCAAAACCTAATTACAATGAGAACCAACATAAATGGTATAAAAAACATCCCAAGAGCACTATGTTCAGGAGATCAAGGAGACTGCACCACTGAACACCAAAGCCCCAATTGAAAAGAAAGGAGGAATCCCCAGAAACAATGCTAAATGAAATAGAGGCAAATAAACTATCAGACAATGAGTTCAAAGTAATAGCTCAATCAGCTCAGTGAGAACTACAGAGAATTACAGGAAAGCCACAGAAACTTATTGCAAACTACATCAGCAACAATAAATGAATGAATGAATGAATTAATGAATGAATAATTAATTAATTAGACATAGAAATTATCAGTAAAAGCCAGGAGGAAATGAAGAATACAATTTCTGAATTGAGGAACACAGTAGAAGGAATTAAAAGCAGGCTAGATGAAACAAAGGATCAAATCAATGAGCTTGAGGGCAAGGTAGAAAAAAAAAAATCCCAGACAGAGCTACCAAACAAACAAATAAAAAAGACTTAGAAAAAATGAAGAGGGTTTAAGGAAGCTGAAGGATAACACCAAACATAGTAATATCCAAATCATAAGAATACCAGAAGGAGAAGAAGAGGAGCAAGGAATAGAAGACCTGTCTGAAAAAGTAATGACAGGAAATTTCCTTAACTTGATGAGAGAAAAAGTCAGGCAACTCCAGGAAGCACAGAAGGTTCCAATCAAGATGAATCCAAAGAGGCTCACTCCAAGAAACATCATAACAAAAATGGCAAAATTTAAACACAAAGAGAATATTAAAGGCAGCAAGGGAGAAACAGATAGTAACATACAAGGGAGTCCTGATAAGGCTATTACTAAACAGAAACATGACAAGCCAGAAGGTAAAGGCAAGAAACATTCAAGGTAAGGAAAAGCAAAGTCCTGCAACCAAGACTACTCTACCCAGCAAGACTCTCATTTAAAATGGAAGGCAAAGGAGGAGTTACATTTTTTGACAAAACAAAGCAGACAAACAAAAAAAAAACCACTAAAAGAACACATCTCCACCAACACTAAAAAAACACTAAAAGAACACATTTCCAGCATTGCAAGAGGTGCTAAAGGAACCACTTTAAAGATGAGGAAAGAGAGAGAAGAGCACAGCTACAAAGGAAATAAATTGGCGATGAATAAGCAAATTCAAGTTGATTCTAAAGTGTAAAAAAGATGATTAATTTTAGATTCTACTTCACATCACAAGTTATTAGAAGATAAAATTTCAAGAATTGATGCCAATTATAATACCATAAACTATCTTGAGAAATAAATTTAGAAAATATTTGTAAGACATTGACAGCAAGAACAGTGCAGTAATAATGAAAGAAAATAGAGAAGTACAGAACACCTAAACAGAAGGAATGGCATTTCATGGTAAAGGATAAAAGTCTCAATGAAATAAAATTGTCAGTGTTCCCTAAATAACCTTTTAATTGTCTCAATCTCAATTAAAATCTAAGTTGCATATCTTCTTAAACTAAAACTTCAGGTTGATTCTAAAACCTGATATATATATTTATATATGATATATATTTATATAATGTATTATATACATGCAGGTATATATATACACACACATATATGTAAAATGAAACCTAGACTCTAGTTCACACTATACATATAAATTATTTTGAGGTAGATTATAGATCTATAAGTATGATAAAACAAAAAAGCTTTTGAAGATTACATATGATGATATTATTCTTATAATTTGGGTTAGGCAAAGTTCTTTTAAACAGAGCATAAAAAGCCCAAATCATAAAGGAAATAACTGGTTGACTGGATTACACAAAAATTAGGACATTCTGCCCATCAAAACACACTATTAAGATTATGAGAGTTAAACTGCTGCAGAGAGGACTTCTGAAATTCTAGCAATCACTAAGAAAATAGCTAACAAAACTTTAAAACAGGGGAAAAGACTTATAAATCACTTAACAAAAGGTCTGTATCAAAATTGCTAGCAAATGTGAAAATGATTAGTTATCACAGAAGTGAAAATTATAGTACAGTCTGATGCCACTATCAGAATGCCTGTGACAGAAAGCAAAAAGCAAAACAGTAATAACCCTTTAAGACTAAAATTTTCATATACTGCCAGTGGCAGTATAAACTGGTACAGTCCTTTGGAAATCCATTTACATTATCCACTAAAGCTAAACATACTGCATGACCCAGCAGTTCCATTGCCAGGCATTCACCCAATGGAATGATGTGCATATATTCATGAAAAGATACATATGTATGCAAATATTCATAGCTGCAATGTTTATGTAAATGCAAAGTGGAAACAACACTAATGTTTATCAACACCATGGTGGATAAAAACATTTGGGTATATTCATACAGTTCACTACTATAAACTAATGAAATATATGAATAATTGCTATATCCAACACTATGAAGAAAAGAAGTCAGACACAGACAAATAATTCTGCATGACACTATTCATGTTAATTTAAAAATACATACAGAACTAATCCATGCTTCTAATAATTTATCTGCTTGTTTCATTAATTTCTATTTCTTATGTTAATATTAAATTAGCTTCATTTTTCTTACAATATACTTGATTTATCTTTTTTATTAAGCTTATATAAAATGATATATCATTTTAAATAAATATAAGTTTAGGAGCACACAGTTAATCATTTCAGTTTGGTTTTTATTTTATGCAATCTAAAATCATTTTTTAACATCTGGGTTTAGCTCATTTATTTGAATTGTGATTATATATGTTTAATATAATAAGTTAAAAAGTTACATTTGAGGATAATCAGTTAGGGTTTGTGGAGGACTTTTGTATCACCATATTATTCTATTTTTGGATCAAAGTGGCAGTAAAAGTGTATCAATCTGTACCCTAAATATTACATACCTTTTGGAACATATACTATATGTTCAATGAAAAAGTTGATTTAACAATTTATATGAAGAAAGGGTGTTCTAATGAGAATTTGAGGATTTAAGTACCCCCCTTATGTATGGCTGTGTAATAGGTATAACATTACATTTCTGAATAAAAATATTTACCAACCCATAGTGAAAGCAAAACAAGAAATAAATAAATAAAGCTAGATTTAAAATTAAAATATGGAAGATGAAGCATCAAAATTATTAGAAGGAATAAAGGAGAATATATTTATGGCATCGGGATAAAACACATTCTTCAAGAAGGAGGTAAAAAAATCCCTAATCAAAAAGAAAAAGGTAGTACAATCTGACTTCATGAAAATACAGTTCTTTATAACCACAAAATCCACAATGGATTTTGACTTCAGGTGGTAGACACACAATGCAATATGTACAGATCATGTATCATAGAAATGTACCCTTGAAACCTATATAATATTAATCAATGTCACCCCAATAAATTTAATAAACACCTACAAAAATTGTAAGCAAAGTTAAAGGAAATAGGGTCAGTTAGGAAAATATATTTACACTATATATAATAATGTTTAGATTTTGGGTTGGGGATGTAAATTTGAAGAACAAATTATAATATTTATTGATTAGAAAATGACAGCAAAAAGAATGTTTACATAGGATTGTGTATATATATCCTAAATGTTATTCAAAAAGATGAATTAAATATAATTAAATATAACATTGCTAGACATAATATATTTAGTATATTGAATAAATAATATAATCCATTATATATATAATATTATACTATATTTTTAATATAGCACATTAAATATATTAAATATAGTAGTACAAATGTCAGACAATTGGAAAAGTTAATGATTACATAGGGCAAGATATTAAAACATTTTGAATGCAGCCTGACATGTCCATAGTGATCATATTTATATAAATTTAAAACTCACATACAGTCAAAATGCTAATATCTTAAAGCAATGTTAGACATCATTCTTGGAAATACTGTGTGTGTGTGTAAAATTTTAAGCATGGATTGGATTCCAGACAGAGGTTGCTTCTGACCAGCTCTGGGATATGAGATATGGGAAAGGAGTGGGGGAGAAGAATGACACAGTGTATGACTCTAAATAGAAGTTTACTTTATCTGTAAAAAATATTTTTCCTTTAAAAAATGAAGCAAATATTAAAGAATTTGAAATGTTTCGGATTCTTGGTGGAGAATTTTATATTTGATAATTTAATTTTTAATATTTAGTGAAATTGTATGGAAGGTTTTTTACTGGTGACACAGACAAATTTATGCAGTTGTGAGTGTTGGGAAAGTGCTTTGGAGAAATCATATGAAAGATCAACTCCAGACCCCGAATAAGGAAATTTCACATGTCATGTTGTAACTGAAGTACAAAGCCCTAGATAGACACCACTGAAGATTTGTGTTTATTGTTCACCTAACTTGTATCAGTATTTGAACTGGGAGAGGGGAGAAACAGGGAAAGGAAGCTCTGTGATATTTATGTATTTATTATTTCAAAAAGTATTTATTGAGAAAGTGCTAGGTATTATACTCTATTCTAGCTTCTATCTGTTCACATGTAATAAACGTTTCATTCTGCCTTGACTAAATGTGTTGAGTCTCCTAATCATAAATGCAAATTCCTATGCAGTGCAGAGGACAACATCCATTTGTAGGAAGAGCTCTCATTCCAGAGAGTTCTTGAAAAATGAGGTATATGGTAGGAACTGAAGGAAACTGCAGAGCCCTAAGTGTAAAGAAGCAGAAGCATAAAATATTAGGGACATTTGAGTCTTTAAAATCATCTTGTCTTGTTGGAGCAAAGACTGTCCTGTGAGAACTAGAACTCAGGCTGGAAATCAGCCTGAGGCATTGCCACCAAGAGCTCTTTAAAGTCTCTCATTTGTTTGGGTGATAAGAACTATCTAAGCATTTCCACATAGAGGATAATGAAACAAATTACCGTTTTGGAAACAGCCTCTAGTCAGCTGGGTAAAGGAAGTTCTCAAAGGAACAGAGACCAGAGCGAGAAAGATAAATTAGACTGCTAAAGAAAAACAGAGACTAATAAGTTAGAGGCAGTGTAGATGAAAAGGAGGGGAGAATTTAAGAATGAAAAGGGGAGAGATTTAACAGCTATTTGTGTATGAGGAGGCAGGGAGAGGAGAGAAGTGACAATGACCGAATTTTCACAGCTTAGAATAAGCACTCCTGAGTCAGCCTGTGATGTGCAGTTGGCACGTGAAAATAGCAAAACCAATTATGGGTCATCTTCTACCCATACATTTCAGAAATACTATAATGAAGTCAGTTTCCTTTTTACTTGGGAATCCCATTTGGACTAATAATCGTCAAAGTCAGTACTTACTGAGCCAGAAGTTATTGTCCTAAAGCACAGTCATTATTGGTACACCTCTGAGGAAGAATCTGTTTTCCTTTGACAGCATACTATGAAATAAAAATTTCCATGCAGAAATAGAGAAATATTCCCACAGTAAGACACTGAAAAGAATACTGATCGTTTTACTGAATTGTCTGGTTCAAATGCTCTCTTAATACATGTAGACAAACTCAAACAGACAGAGTCACTTTCTCTACCCTTAGAGTGTCATTATAGGAAAATAGTCCATGGTCATTCCAGTAGCAATCATTTCAACAATGAAGTTCACTTGGTTTGCTTGTTTTCTTTTATTTTTGCTGTTTTTTTTTTAAATGAAAAAAGGAAACCTAACTACTTTGACAATCGGAAGCATGATTTTAAATAGTTTAACTTAGGAAAGTCAGAATAGGAACTAGAAGCTGAATCATTAATTTGGGGAAGTCAGAAGGTCTCACTGAGTATTTGCCAGTTATTTGCTTGTGTCTAGAAATTGATTACTTCTGGAGAGAGATGGTGGGGATATAGGTGGGAGCTGAGCCTACTTGCTTGGCACCCAGCTGGAACACTTAGCCAATCTTATGACAAGCAAAGTGAACAGCCAACAGAATCTCAGCTGATATGAACTTTGGAAGCCAGAGTGTGCAGAGGACACTTCAAAACAGGTGGTAAGGAGGTTTTATAGACCCATGGGGAAGGTCCCCGGGCCTGGTACCAGAGACAAGGCTGTTGCCGGGACAATATTGGAGGAGAGCCGGGTCAGTGAGAGTAGCCTAGCTGCTCCCTCCCCTCCCAGGGCAGGGAAGATCCAGACCCACACCAGGAGAGACCTGGACACATAAAGTCGCTGCGGGGGCGGGGGCGTGGGTGGGTAAGAAGGCAGCAAGCGATAGTGATACACAGCTGGTGGGGAACCGCAGCTGGGACAGTGGTGGATGGCTGGGCAGTGGCCGCTGGCTGAGAGAGTATCAGAGAAAATGGGGAGCAGAGTGACACCTGGAGATGGGAGAGGAGATGGGCCATGACTGTCAGTGACCCAGATAGACTCTGGACTGGTCAGAGAGCTGGTCCTGCCCTGTGTCTGTGAGGAACAGCAGGCCGCACCCAAGGGCATTGAATGCACAGTGACTTCGAGTGCACAGGGTCCTTGCAGGCTCAGTGGCTGGGCCAGTGAAGAGGGATGAGTGGGGGCAGGATTCGCTCCCACTCGGTGCAACTCATGGACTGATGAAAGGGGCGCAAAGCCAGGTGGCTTATCTACGCCAGATTGGCACAAGTGCACAGAGTGGACAGTGCGGGCCCCATAGGGCTCTGAGGCCATGAGCTGGAAACTGGGCACTTGTGATTACTGTAGCCCAGAGTGAACCCCCTTCCTTGTGGGACTACAGGAAAGGAAAACATGGAGCCCAGACCCCCTCTGCCTGCAGGAACCTAGAAGATCTCTAAAACCAGCTGGGCAGGCTTAACACTCAGCAAAATGCTCCACCCCCCACCCCACAAGAGTAAGACAATAAGACCTGGAGCTGAGAGAAAACCAGAGACAGATCCAGAAAGAAGCCAGAAGGTGATCACCAACAGCTGAGACAAATTTTCACTTTGCTCTTCATCAAAACTTGCATGTTTAATTTTTTAAATTTTCATTCCTTTTTTCATTCATTTATGTCTTTTTAGTTTGTTTTTATCATTTATTTTTTATTCTCCCCTTCATATTGCATTTTAATTTTTCTTCTTTCACTTCAGTTGTGTTCCAAATAACTACTCTTGGTTTTTTACTTTTAATTCTTTTTATTCAGGTTATATATTTTTCATCACATTATTGTTATTCCAAATGCCAGGCAGCACCCTTCCCTGCTCTTAATCCATTTAGCCAATGTCCTGAGCTTTAGTACTGTTGTGAACTTTATATTCTCTCACACTATGACACATTTCTATCCCTGACTCTCACTTTTTCTCTTCCATCTAACCTCACATAAGTGCTCTTCTTTCTTAAGTCAGCTCACATTCTTTTCCCCCCTCTGATAAGACTTACTACTTTTCCAGCTTTTATAAACAGTGGCTAGTTGGGTGAAATACCAGTTATTGCTGTACTTCTCCAAAGGAAATGCTATTTGTTCACTATTTGTTTGTACTTTATATCCCATAGAATTCTCACCCCTGTCTTTCTCCCTTTTGCCTTCCCCCTACCCCTCATCAGTTGAGTGAGGAATTTTATTTCATTGTTTTCACTCTCTCTTCCCCACCCAGCCTGGGTTTTACTTCTTACTCCTATTAGTTTCCCTCTGCCATCCTCTCAAAATCATATTTATTTACTGTAGACATCTCATATTCACTTTTGCTTTTCAGCAATATTCTAATTCCTGTTCCAACTTTATTAAACTTCACTCAGCTGTCATTGCTACTGACCCTGCTATGTTTTTTCTGCACTTTTGCTCTCACTGGTCCAGTACCTTCTCAATTTTCAAACTTCAAACCTCATAATATACTCAACCCTTTCTTACCCTATTGTGCCCATTGCCCTTTCCAGTTTTACTTATGTTTTAAATTTTGTTCTCTCCCTTTCTTTACCTCCATTCTACCGCAAATCTTATCAATTCTTCCCCCACCTTTCACTATTTTCAAATAGATTTTTTTCAAAAGGGGAATTGTGGCATGCTGTGGAGAGTCTTTGCTGGCTCAGCAGCTGGAAGTGGGAAGAGGAAGGAGTGGGGCACTATTTGCTTCCACTCAGGTGTAAGCAAACAAATACAACTAGACCACCAACTTACACCATACACCAAAATAAACTGAATATGAATAAAAGACTTAAACATAAGTCAAAATATCATAAAACTCCTAGAGAAAACCATACATGGCAAAATTTCAGATATCCTCCCAGCAATATTTTCACCAATGCATCACCTTAGATCTTGGAAATGAATTGAAAATAAACAAATGGGAATACATCGAATTAAACAGCTTCTCCATGGCTAAAGAAATTATCATCAAAATGAAAAGAAGCCAGATGTATGGAAAAACATATTTGCCAACAATGACTCAGACAAGTGTTCGCTCTCCAAAATATGTGAAGAACTCATACAACTCAATGCCAGGAATAGGAACAGTCCAATTTAAAAATGGGCAACAGATTTGAATAGACACTTCTCTGAGGAGGATATACAGAGGACACAGAGACATGTGAAAGGATGCTCAGTATCACTAGCCATCAGAGAGATGCAAATTAAAACCACAGTGAGATACCACTTCACACCAGTCAGAATGACCATCATTAACAAATCAACAAACAAGTGTTGGCAAGGATGCAGAGAAAAGGGAACCCTAATTCACTGTTGGTGGGAATGCAGACTGGTGCAGCCACTGTGGAAAACAGTCTGGAATTTCCTCAAAAAACTAAAGATTGAACTGACTTTTGACCCAGCAATTCCACTGCTGCAAATTTACCCAAAGAATCCTGAAACACCAATTCAGAAAAACCTATGTACTCCAATGTTCATACCAGTGTTATTTACAATAGCCAAGTGCTGGAAACTGCCTAAACACCCATTAATAAATGAGTGGATAAAAAATTTGTGGTACATTTACACAATGGAATTCTATGCAGCAGAGAGACAAAAGGAACTCCTACCCTTTGCAATACCATGGATGGAACTGGAGAACATTATGCTAAGTGAAATAAGCCAGATAGTGAAAGACAAATGCTATATGATGTCACCTGTAAGTGGAACTTAATGAACAAAACAAATGAATTAGACAAATAGAACCAGAAGCATGGCAACAAGGAAGAGACAGGGACCAAGAGGGGAAGGCTGGAGGGATAAGGGAGGAAAGAAGAGGAAGAGTGTAGTTAAAAACAAATATCTTTTTTTTTTAAGATTTTATCTCCAGAGGGGAAGGGAGGGAGAGAGGGAGAGAAATATCAATGTGTGGTTGCCTCTCATGCATCCCCTGCAGGGAGCTGGCTGGCAACCCAGGCATGTGCCCTGACTGGGAATCAAACCGCGATCTTTTGGTTCACAGGCCTGTGCTCAATCCACTGAGCTACACCAGCCAGGGCTAAAAACAAATATAAATATTCCATGGACATGGATGACAACATGGTGCAGATTGACCCTCAGAGTGGCAAATGGGCAGAGCAGGGAGAGCAATAGGGGAAAATTGGGACAACTGTAATAATATCACAGTAAAATAAATAAATAAAGTGTTTAAAATTGGAAAAAAATAAAAATTTATATAAGGTTCAAATATATTTCATTCTTTCCTTCAAATAAGTTTGAGAGATATAGTAAAATATGTAATTATATCCAATCATGTTATATGATTTTCTTTATCCTCAAAAGATATAATTGCTAACACACTTGCTTTTTGAAAATTCATTCAGCAATGAACAACCTGAAGCTCTAACAAGCTGCTGACCTGTCCTGGCTTCTCTTGCATTTTTATGAGGTGAGGTAACTCAGTCTTCCCACTGAAGTGTTCAGAACTCTTGGCACCACCTTTGGTATTAATTTATTCAATCCAGAGTAATCTGTGTTTATAAAATGCTGGAATATGTCAGAGTGAACATTCAACTATTATTGTTGTCATTGACTGCAAGTATTTATTGCTAAAAATGTTCCAGACAGGAATGTGAGCCTTAGGGGTTTATTTTAAATAAAGGAGAAGTTGAAATGAAGTAATCATTCCAAATAATAATTAAGTGCTACCATTCGAGTACTGCATTTATCCTTTAGACTAATAGAGATATTAGCACAGATGGATTTCTTTTTTCCCCCCTACTTTCACAAGGATTCATTTTTTTTTACCTGGTCAGGCTCCTGCCTAAGGGTGTGATCAGCAAGTACTTGGCTCATCTGCTGGGGCAAGATGAGGGGGGGACAGGGAATTGATCATTTCTGAATAGGGCAAGAGAGGACAGAACATGAAATTGACTATCAAGCACCAATGACCTCTACATAAGGACAGAAAGAAAATAATATTTTGAATAGTGAGAAAATGAAGAGATTTTGTCTGAATTTCCATATAAGAAAATAGTTTCCATAAATGTCTTCATTTTGCATCAATTGTATATGTACAAAATATGGGTAGTGCTTATTGTTTGTAACATGTAATACCTGCTGTGTGTGCATAAAGGTGTATGCACATGCATACAAACATAGGGAAATACAAAAGAGAAACAATGTTTACAGCAGCTTGTATGAATAAATATATTTCCTTTAGTAAAATCATTTAGGTTTCTGAAAAGTGCAATTGTGTTTTTATACCCCTCAAATAAGACTGCTGATCAAATTTCCCAATATGGATATAGAAATGTTTCAAGATGAGTATTTCTCATGCTTGACAATTCACTGTGATCCTGAGAACAATATTTAGGAGGGATTTTTGTGGGATGTATATAAACACCTCACTGCAATGAGAAAGGGAAACTGTGTGTCTAAATGGAGTGTGTTTCCTGTGATACTGCATAGATTGCCACCCCAAGGGGAAGGCCAAAACCAGCATTGGCCACAGCTGTGCATGAGGAAAAAAAAAGTGAAACAGAGAAAACAATACAAAGGAAGGAAAGGAGAGATAGTCTCTCCTCATCTTCACTCTCACAAATCCAGGATGAGATAGAATCTAGCAAAATTTAATTAAGTAGTCTATCTTATGTGGCAATCCTACTCTCAGAGTAAGCCAGCTATCTACTGCTTCTCTCTCTCCCTCTGGTATACACATACATGCACATGCACATGCACATGCACATGTGCATACACACACACACCATTTTCTTCTCTAAGATAAAAGCTATTTCAATTATTGCAGTTTGGCAGTGGGCTCATCATAAATTACTAGCATTGCACATACATGTAGAAGAAAACTCAGTAGGTGTTTGGTTTTACCCATGTGCATTTGTTTAGTTTCCTTAAGATCAGCATGTGTGATTCATATGTCTGTTTTCTGTACATGCCTCAAAGGGCTGGTTATAGCTTGACACAGGATTGTGTTCTTTCTGACTTCCCTGCTCTAATACCATCTGGTGGTAGTCCACATTCTACCCTTCTTCCAACATTTTTCAGTTCTCTTTAGGAGCTTGTTTTAGCCTGCCCTGATTGATGCAAAGAGGCAAAGAGACATACTTATCAATAGTGTTTTCCTGGATCTGTGTCTCATGATTGGGTTTCTCAGAAGTTAACTCTGTTAAAGGTACTGAAACGTGAGGAAAAACGTCACTACATTCCAGTATATTGTTGTTAAATAAATAAGGAAGTACCTGATACCTTTTATTTTTTAATCCATGCTAGGTCTTTTATACAGATCTTTATCTAGGTAATTCTTCAATCTACATTTATTTCAGTCTGCCCGAATATACCACTGTTGAATTACCTATCACCAATTAGAAACTATTCAGCAACTGCTAAATAAACTGAATCTTAACTTTATTGGTTGCACACTATTTCTATTACACCTTGAACCCTTCCTTAACTCAATGAACCCAGGGGATGAAACCTGGATATTGGCTAACTGACTTGTTTTTATACTTTGCTACTACTTCCTAGGTTTCATCTTTCTATACTAAAGGAGGAGCTCAATCTTCCTAAAGCAAAATACTAGCATATTCTATCACATACAAACACACACACTACTTCATTATTTAATTAAACCATATTTATCACATGTTTTTTGAGAATGGGGCCAATCAATACCTAGAACTATACACAGGCATGCTGTTTTAGAAGTGCTATGATTCCTGTCAATGATATTTCTTATTGATTGGTGGCTGAGATGGGAATCACCAGTTTCCACCTCTGGGCAATAGCTGCACTGCACTGCTTCCTACTGCTTGGAATGTTTGCTTGCCACTAGCTGTGTGATTCATTTTAAAAATAGCCATTTTTCTCTTCACAACTTTGCAGCACTTATCGTTTGCTGATTTGTTTATGATGGGCATTCTGACAGATGTGAAATAGTATCTCATTGTGGTTTCAATTTGCATCTCTCTGATGGCTAGCAATGCTGAGCATCTTTTCATGTGTCTCTGATCCCTCTGTATGCCCTACTTGGAGAAGTGTCTGTTAAGGTCCTTTGCCCATTTTTTAAAATTAAATTGTTGATCTTCCAGGATTGGACTCATGTGAGTTTTTATATATTCTGGAGATCAAAACCTTGTCTGAGCTATCACTGGCTAATATGTTTTCCCATGTGGTTGGTTCCCTTTGGATTTTGCTGATTTTTCATTAGCTGTGCAGAAGCTTTTTATTTTGATGAATTCCCACTTGTTTATTATTTCCTTTATGTCCCTTGCTCTACAGGGACATATTGGTGAAAATAGTTTCATGGAATATCTGATATTTTCCTGCCTATGTTCTCCTCTAGAACTTTTATGGTGTCATGACTTATATTTAAATCTTTTATGCATATTGAGTTTATTTTTGTGTATGCTGTAAGTGTATTTGGCAAACAGTGGGATACAAAGTCAACATTCAGAAATCAAAGGCATTTTTGTAAACCAACAATGAAATATAGGAAACAGAAATCAGTAAAAAAAAAATCTCATGTGCTATAGCAACAAGAAATATAAAGTCCCTAAGAATAAACCTAGTCAAGGAGGAAAAAGACCTGTACTCAGAAACAACACAATACTGAAGAAAAAAATTAAGGAAGGCAACAAAAAAATGGAAGCATATACCGTGTTCATGGATTGGAAGAATTAACACTATCAAAATGGGCATACTGCCCAAAGCAATTTATAGATTCAATGCAATCCTATTAAAATACCAATGACATATTTCACAGATGTAGAACAAACATTACAAAAATTTCTATGGAGCCATAAGTGACCCCGAATAGCCACAGCAATTTTGACAAAGAAGAACAAAGTAGGAGAGATCACAATACCTGACATCAAACTGTATTACAAGGCCACTGTAATCAAAACAGTCTGGAACTGGCATAACAACAGACACCTAGATCAATGGAACAGAATAAAGTACCCAGAAACAGGCCATGTCTCTATGGTCAATTAACAATTGGGAAATGGGGCAGAAGCATAAAATGGAGTAATAATAGCCTCTTCAACCAATTATGTTGGAAGATGTGGACAGCTACATGAAACAAATAAACTTCTACTCCTTAAAGAGATACATTTGCAGAGTTCTCAGGATATGTTACACACATTTTAACTAGTCAACCAAAATGTTCTCCCAAATGAAAAATAAAGATTTATTCCCTTTTTTAGATACCAGAACTGCCCTCTAGTATAAAAACAACTGTGGTGTCTGCACTCTTAGTGGTGTTTCCTAAAATGTCACTCCAGTTGGAGAGGTTGGGTATGGGGTATGATGATTCAAGAGATCAAGAGCTCTGAATAGGACACAGAAACCACAATAAAGAAAGTGGAAAGATGCCCACATGGTACAAAGCTCTTGCTAAGGGAATAACATGTGTGCGTATGTAGACTCATCTGTTCAGGGTAGAAGGGATTTGCTTACCCTAGAAATTATCTTGGTACCAACTTTTAACTCAGAATGTTCCAGTACATTTTAGTGAGAGAGTTTTTGCTTATTTCTTATACAGCTACAGTATGTACAGTATAATTTTAGTCAGGAACAAAGTATAAAATGCACCTTTTGAAAATTAGATACAGAAAGTATTCATGACATGTCAGGAACTTGGCATTAAACACAGGACATGCTCAACTGGGTTTTTCCAAAGAAACACATTAATGACATGATCTTTAGTAAGGTGTTTGCAGAGCTGGGGAACTACAATGCATATGTAGACACCCAGAGACTCGCAACATGGGAAGCCATTTCTACCCCTATACTTGATACAGCCAAGGGAGGAAATGGGGTTATTGGAGCATGGCTAAGAGCTGGGTGAGAAGGAGGACTGCCCGCATTGCTGTAGTACTAGTTTAACCTCACTTATATATACAGCCTTGCAGGTAATCCAGCATAGACTTTTATTTAGAATTCATAACTTTGCTAAGATTAACCTGTAGACCAATTTAGATCACCCTTGACATTATAAGGTTTGTGTAACCACATCTCTAATCTGCTAAGAGTTTAACAGAAGGGATGAGATCAATTATGTCAACATAAGAAATGTCCAAACCTGTAAGAATTTGTACGAGTTTATTTGAGCCAAACTGATGATGACTTCCAGGAAGCAAAACATCAACAGATTAAGCAAATGCTCCAAAGAATGGTGGTTCTGAACACTACTTTATACATTACAGTCCAAGGGGAGGATGTGTGGGATGAAAACCATCAACAATAGATTAGATTAGGGAAGCAGGAGAAAGCAAAGTGGGGAAACTCCTGGGGTTGAATAAAGGATAAAATAATAAATACTTTTTTACATCCTCATTATAATAATAACACATCCACCCAGTGGCAGAAATTTTCCTACATTTTGAATATGTGAGTTTTGTATAGGCATGTTCTCTAACTACACCACAGGAATCCTTCCAACTATACTTGCAATGATGATGCTCAACTGGGTGTTTATGCAAAAATTCCTTGAATGAAGACAAATCAGATTTTTGCTCCTGGACATGCAGATTTGAAGAAGTGATGAGCCCTGCCCTAAGGGGGATAGTGCTTGCCTCACAGCTTCTAATGAAATATTGGGTTGGCTAAAGAGTTTATTTATTTTTATTCCATAAGATGGGTCTAGTAGCATTTAGTTGTATTTAACTTAATTCAAAACAATTTTTAACATTTTAATTTACTCTTTATTGTATTTTTTTGCATTACCTTGTAGTCCCTTTATACCTCCCTTTCCCTAGAAATCACCACACTGTTTTCCATGTCCATGAGTCATGTTTCCTTTTAGCTTAATTCCTCCATTCCCTAACCTCCCCACCTCCACTTGTTATCATCCTACTCTGCATCTAAGAGTCTGTCCCCATTTTCCTTGTTAGTTCAGTTTGTTCATTAGATTCCACATATGAGTGAAATCATATGGTATTTGTCTTTCTCTGACTGGCTTATTTCACTTAGCATAATGTACTCAAGGTCCATCTATTGAGACCTTTACTGTTGCAAAGGGTAAAATTTTCTTCTTTTTTGTGGCTGAGTACTATTCCATTTTAAAATGTCCAATAGTTGTTTTACGTACTCATCTACTGATGGACATTTTGGCTGCTTCTATATTTTGGTGACCATAAATACCGCTGCAGTGGACACAGTGGTACTTGTGTTTTTTTGAATTTCTGTTTTGGGTATCTTGGAATATATTCACAGAAGTAGGATCACTGGGTCAAAAGGCATATCCATTTTTAATTTTTTGAGGTACCTCCATACTGCTTTCCACAGTGGCTGTACCTGTCTGCAGTCCCACCAACAGTGCAAAGGGTTTCCCCTTTCTCCACATCCTTATCAGCACTTGTTGTTTGTTTATTGATAATAGCCATTATGACAGGTGTAAGATGTTATCACATTGTGGTTTTAACTTGCATTTCTCTGTTAATTAGTGACATTGAGCATCTTTTCATATGTCTATTGGCCCTCTCTATGTCCTGTTTGGAGACGTGTTTATTTAGGGCCTAGCCCATTTTGTAATTGGGTTATCTACTTTTTTGGTGTTGAATTTTGTAATTACTTTGAAAATTTTGGATATTAATCTCTTATCAGATGTATCATTGTCCCATTCCCTGGGCTTCATTTTATTTTGTTGATTATTTCCTTTGCTTAGCAAAAACTTTATTTTGATGTAGTCCCATTTCTTATTTATTTTCTTTTGTTTCCCTTGCCTGGGGTGATATATCTGATTAAAAATTTCTACAAGCAATATCTAAGATTTTGCTGCCTATGTTTTCTTCTAGGATTTTTATGGTTTCATGCCTAACATTTAAGCGTTTGATCCATTTTGAATTTATTCTTGTGTGTGGTGTAACAAGATGGTCTAGTTTAATTTTTGTGCATATATCTGTCCAATTTTCTGAACACCATTTATTGAATAAAGTGTTTTTAGCCCATTGTACGTGCTTGTTTCTTCCGTTGGATACTAATTGACTATAAAGGTGTGGGTTTATTTCTGGGCTCTCTATACTGTTCTGTTGATCTATGGATCTATATGTCTGTTTCTATTGCCAGTACCATGCTCTTTTGATAACCATGGCTTTATAGTTCAGTTTGATATGAGATAGCATGATTCTTTCAAATTTGTTTTTCTTTCTCAGAATGGATGCTGTTATGAGGGACCTTTTGTGGCTCCATATATATTTTTGAAATATTTGTTCTAGTTCTGTGATTTATGTCATTGGAATCTTGGCAAGAATTGCCTTGAATCTATAGAGTGTTTTGGGTAGTATGGACATTTTAATGATGTTAATTCTTCCTGTCCATGAACACAGTATGTGCTTCTATTTATTTGTATCTTCTTCAATTTCTTTCCTCAGTGTCTTATAATTTTCTGAGTACAAGTCTTTTACATCCTTGGTTAGGTGTATTCCTATGTGGCAGACACTGGCCAGCAGTGTCTGTGTCATTATGGATGAATTAAAACATACCCACAGACTACCGAGTCTGGTGAAGGAATAAGGACAACAGCATGGCTTTTCTCTCAAGGGGAGCAAAAGCTGCAGCCTCCGCCATGACAGGCCTTTATTCTAATCTCTCCTTACATTCCAAGATGGTTCTTCCTCACTATTCCGGTTACAACAAAGGAGCCAATGCCCCTTGTTACATCACAGAAAAAGGACATTAGCAAATGAATAGGCAAAAGTGTTTGAGCCAGTCACACTGGCCCCTGCAAGGCTCAGCACTGATTTTAGGAAGTTACAGTAAGCATTTGTAGGGTGAGGGAGTTTTTAGCAAAGAGCAAACCTCCAAACAGCTTAGGTATATTGCAAATCTGATTATCCATGAGAGAACCTATCTGTGGGCCTGGGTCCTGTGCATCTCCAAGTGGGATCTGGGCCCATGCCACGCAGAAGGGTCTGCCGCATTCCTAGGTATTTTATTCTTTTTGAAGAAATTGTAAATGGAATTGTTTTCTTGATTTCCCTTTCCATTAATTCATTATTGGCATATAAAATGCAACTGATTTGGGGGTACTAATTTTGTATCCTGTTATTTTGTTGAATTCACATATCAGTTCTAGTAGTTTCTTGGTGAAATATTTGGGGTTCTCTAGGTACAGAGTCATTCATCTGTGAATAAAGACAGTTTTACATCTTCCGTTCCTTTTTGGATGACTTTTTTTTTTTTTTACATTTTGTCTGATTGTTGTGGCTAGGACTTTCATTAGTATGTTGACTAAGAGAGGTGAAAGCAGACATCCCTGTCTTTTTCCTCTTCTTAAGAAGAACACTTGTAGTTTCCCTCATTGAGTGTGATGTTGGCAGTGAGTTTTCCATATGTGGCCTTTATTATTTTTTTATTATGTTCCCTCTATTCCTACTTTACTGGGAGTGTTTATCATAAATGGGTGCTGGAATTTATTAAACACCTTTTCAGCATCTATTGATGTGATCATGTAGTTTTTATGCTTCATTTTGTTTATGTGGTGAATAACATTTATTAATTTGCAATGTTGCATCACACTTGCATTCATGAAATAAATTCCACTTGATCATGGTGTATGATCTTTTTGATGCATTGTTGTGTTTGGTTTGCTATTATTTTGTTGAGGAGTTTAGCATCTATGTTCATCAGGGATATTGGCCTGTACTTTTCTTTCATTGTAGTGTCTTTACCTGCTCTTGGAATTAGGATAATGATTGCCTCATGAAATGAATTTGGTAGTCTTCCTTCCTCTTGAATTTTTTGTAATAGCTTGAGTAGGGGAGGTATTAGTTTTTCTCAGAAAGCTTGGTAAAATTCCTCCATGGAGCAATCCAGCCAAGGGCTTTTGATTGTTGGGAGTTTTTCAATTAATGTTTCAGTTTCACTAGGTATAATCTGTCTACTCAAATTTTCTGATTCCTCCTGAGTTAGATTTGGAAGACTGTATGTTTTTAGGAATTTCTTCATTTCAACCAGGTTGTCCAGTTTGTTCGCATATAGTTGTTCATAATATTTTCTTACATTCCTTTTATTTCTTTGATGTCAGCTGTTATTTCTCCTCTTTCATTTCTGATTTTATTTATTTGGGTCCTTTCTCTTTTTTTCTTGATGACTCTGGTTAAAATTTTGTCAATTTTGTTTATCTCTTCAAAGAACCAGCTCTTAGATGCACTGATATTTTGCAATTTTTATAGACTCAATTTTTTTGTTTCAGCTTTGATCTTTATTATCTTGTTCCCTCTAATTACTTTGTGCTTTGTTTGTTGTACTATCTCAA
This sequence comes from Anoura caudifer, assembly GCA_004027475.1. Taxonomy (NCBI): domain Eukaryota; kingdom Metazoa; phylum Chordata; class Mammalia; order Chiroptera; family Phyllostomidae; genus Anoura; species Anoura caudifer. Next base: position 1,089 of record PVKU01013134.1, on the reverse strand, counting down.
GTTTCTTTAAGTATGACGTTAGATTGTTTACTTGAGATTTTTATTGTTTGCCTTTTTTTTGAGATAGGCCTGTAACACTATGAATTTCCCTCTCAGCATTGCTTTCTCAGTGTCCTACAGATTTTGAAGTCTTGTGTCCTCATCTTCATTTGTTTCAAGATATCTTTTTATTTTTTCCTTTATGGGTCTTGTTGTTGCCCATTAATTGTTTAATAACATGTTATTTTGTTCCCATGTCTTTGTGTGGTTTTCAGTGTCCTTCTTGTGATTGATTTTTAGTTTCATAGCATTGTGGTCAGAGAAGATGATGATATGATTTCAGTCTTCTTAAATTTATGGAGATTCGTTTTGTATCCTAACATTTGGTCTATCCTAGAAAACATCCATGTGCATTTGAAAAATATGTATGTTGTGCTGTTTTGGGTGAAATGCTCTGATATATCAATTAAATCCACTTTATCTAGTTTGTCCTTTAAGGCTTCTATCTCCTTTTTAATTTTCTGCCTGGGAGTTCTTTCCCATAAAGTCAATGGGGTGTTAAAATCCCCACAGATAACTGTATTTCTATTGATGTCTCCCTTTACCTTTGCCAAGATTTGCTTTACACATTTAGGTGCTCTTTTGTTGGGTGCATAAATGTTTATTAGGGTTATACTCTCTTACTTGATTGTTCCCTTTATCATTTTGTGGTGTACTTCTTTGTCTCTTACTATACCCTTGGTTTTAAAGTCTATTTGTCAGATATAAGTACTGCTACCCCAGTTTGTTTTTCTTTTCCACGTGTATAAAATATCTATTTCTATCCCTTTACTTTTAGTCTGTGTGTATCTTTCTATCTGAGATGTGTCTTTTGGAGGAGCATATATATTGGTTTTGTTTTGTTTTCTTTTTTTAATTAAATTTTATTTTAATTGTTGTTCTTATACAGTCTTCTGTTTTCTACTCCCATCCCGTCCCTCCGCCCCAGCCCTCCCCAGCTCCCTTCCATTTCCACCCCCCCCTAGCTTTTGTCCATATGTCTTTCATATTTGTTGCTCTAATCCCTTCCCCTTTTCCCTGGATATTCCTATCCCTCTCCTCTCTTGTTCT